>NW_021026456.1:71362-111124 GCF_004153795.1 Camellia sinensis
CATTTTGCCCCTGAACTACGCTGGTTTGATTCCTTGCAAAGGGATACGTAGGCAGCCTGCGGGCACAACCATTCATTCATTTGTATTTTGTTTGTTTGTCCAAGTCTTCGGCCTTGTCAAAAATAGGTCATCTCTGGACTTTGACATTCACTCTCGTCATTCTTATGACTTCCGAGTTCTGTCAAAGAGGGGCAACCGTAGACACCCTATTGTTGACAGCCCATAAGACTTGGGCGTTACTGATGGTTTACTTGGTGATAAAAGGTGTACAGGGCAAAGATCCAGTTTCTTCGGCAAGGAGAGAGACAAGTCTCAAATTCACACCCCGTTTTGGACCAAAGCTATTTTGGATGGTTTTTAGACCTTAAAACCCTCTCTTTCAAAACTTTTTTAAACAAGAAAAGCTTTGAAAATTTCAAATTAAACAAAGGAAATGTGCTAATGGGAATAAGATTTCACTAATAAGCTCGAGTATTGAAGAGGCTCTCCCAAATGGTTCAAACGAATTCTAAATTGTCGTCGCAATGTGTAGACACCCCATTTTTGACAGCCCATAAGACTTGGGCGTTACTGATGTTTTACTTGGTGGAGAAAGGTGTGCAGGGCAAATGTTTAGTTTCTTTGGCAAGGAGAGAGGCAAATCCTTCAAAACACTTTGTTTAGGGGTTTGGAGTTGAAGAAGAGAGGAAAGGAGAGGAGAAAATTAGTTTGGGAGAAGTTCGGCATGAATCCGGGTAGAAGCGAGTCGAGCAGCCCTCGCTAAATCGAGCTTATCTATCTGTACACTTGGATTTTAGCTATGGGGCCACCATCTTCGGAAAGCTTACTTCTGGGGCTTCATTTTTCACTCAAGAATATCTTAAAGCCAAGTCCGGATGGGGGAGATATGAGCAGCTGAAGTTGGGCATCATCCCGGTTGGATCGAATCTGCGCGGCTTCACCAAAATGGGAATAACTTTTTCCACAGGAGGAATTTTAATGCAAGGTTTGCGCCATTGGAAAGATAACTTCCGGGGCTTCAATATGGACATCCACCGGCACTTTTTGACCTCATTAGCCACCCATCGGCACTCCATTTATCCGACTGGCCAGTATAAATTGCAGGTCGGCAATATATAGTGCTGACCGGCCATTTATTTTGCCGATGACCTCCTTTCATGGCCGATATGCCCCTTTTTCATCCCTCAAGCATGGTGCATGCCAGCTGTGCCAGCTGGGATGCACAGACCCTACTCCCCGTGCATATATGTGGCTATTTTGCACCTTTGACCACCTTTGACCCCTCTTTTTGCACCCTTTGCTCAAGGCTTCTTGAGGAAGCTTTGACCCCTTGTCTTGGCTTACTCAAGAAGCTTGGCCAGCTGTCCTAGCTTCCTCTAGAAGCCTTGACCTCCTTTGCCCCCTTTGCCCCTTTCACTTAGCTTCTTTGAGAAGCTTAAACCATTTCCCTTTGCCTATATAAGGACCCCTCTTCTCCCATTGTAAAAAGGTTAGAGATTTTGAGCAAAAACCAGACCTAGGGCATATATATCTGATATATATATATATATATATACCCTCTCTCTATATATCTCACTCTCTTTCATCCTTTGTGTGTGTTTGAAAGCAAAAACCAGACCTAGGGCATATATATCTGATATATATACCCTCTCTCTATATATCTCCCTCTCTCTTATCCTTTGTGTGTGTTTAAGAGCCTTAAAGTGTGTTTTGACCATAGTATTGCACCAACACACACACCATTACACCACACTTTGACTTGAGAGGCCTTGAGGCTTTGTTCTTGGAGTTTTAAGCTGGTTCTGATCACAAGAAGAGGTCTAACCTTGCTGTTCATCAAAGGTTCTTCAAGGGTAACTTCTTTGCTTTAGTTTCCCCAATCTTGCATTAGCTTTTGACCTGTCTTGCATACTGATTTAAGCTTTGTGTATAACAGAAAAAAGTCTTGTTTTTAGCTCCTTTTTAAGTTTGTTCAAGAACACTTTTGTGTTTGGGGTTGTCTACCCCCTCTTAGGCCTTGTTTGGCCTCATTTTTGTGCATTTTTAGTGAGCTCCGAGACCACCTTGTTTGGGCCTCCTCACCACTGAAATCTTGAGGGATTTCAGTGGTGAGGATGGTGGTTTAAGATCCTAAGAAGGAGAGGTCCATCCTCTCTCATTGTTGTCTTGTTTGATGCCCTTTTTGGCCTTACAAAGGGGCCTATATTTGCACACTTCTTGAGCTCGGTTCAGGCATTTTTCAGTGGGTTTTAGGACCCCCATAAGCCATTTCCAGAGTTGTTTTGGTCATATTGAGTGTCCATCTTGCATGTGTATAACAACCCCTTGCATGGCCTTCCAAAGGAGCACCTCATTCTAACATGTGTTGGCTCTATTTCAGTGGGTATTTGGTGTTTATTTAGCATGTTTTACCTCTGTCCCATGTTGGTTTGTTGACCCTTGGAATGCATCATACACTTGCTTTGTATTCCTCTATTTTGCCTAGAAATGCATCTTGCCTTTGGACCACCATGCTTGCATATTTTGGCTTAGCTTTGTGAAGTTTTTGGTCATGTTTTAACATGCTTAAGGTCTGTCTTGGGTCTTTGGATTTATGTTTTCCATGCTTTGTATAGCTTCTTTGCATTCTAGCTTACTAGCCTTGGGTGTGTAGGTCACTAGTACTTGGCTTGTTCTCATGATTTGGCATCATTGGAGACCACATTTTAGGCTATGTTTCATGCTTGCATACTTGCATTTTCCACCCCTTTCATGCTTTGAAGAGTTGATGGCTTATGCTCCATGTTTATGGCCTTGTGCATGCATGCTTGTGTGTGTTTTCATGCCTTTGTTGCATCATTTTGGCCACTGTTTTGGACCTAGTAGAGAGCTGTCCAAGTTAGTGTAAGACCATCCTTTGCATGTTGATGCATGCTCACCTTGTGTGTTATGGCATACTTGTGTGTTGTTGCATGTTTAGGTTGCTTAATATGACGCATGCCTTGCACACTTGGATGCTTAGATCACATCTTGTATGCTTGTCACTCCCATTATTATTCCATATCTTGCATGCTTGCTCATTTAGGTTGTGCGCCTAACATGCATTGTGCATTACTCGCTTGCATGCCAATGTTGCATACTTAATTAACATGCCTAAGTCGCATTGCATGAGCATACATGCCTTGCCTCTTGAATTGAGTATGATAGAGGTTGGGTTTCACTTGTTTGTTTGATGTACATCTCATTTGAAATTAAAGTGCATACTTGGTTTCTTGGGCCATCACGCATTGAAATGCGCGATTGGTGGTCCGAGAATCGAGAACCATGTCCCTTTGAGTCACCAACATGATAAGGGACGCGTTGGTGCACACATTTGCTTGAAATGCATTGCCATGCCATGTTTTGCCCTCTGCTACTGCCAAAACAGGTTTCTGCAGGAAGATTTGGCCGGCCGGCCACCTCCAGTGCCGACCGGCCATCCATCAGTGGCCGATGGCTTAACCAGTAGCCGATGATCATTCCCCATGGCCGGTGGTCATTCCTTCTGGCCGGTGGTGCTCCACAGTGTCCATGAAGCATACCTTGGGAGTTGTGCAATTTTCAGAGGAGCAGAGCAGGGAAAACAGAGGCAAACTTGTGCATGGCGTTGGATTTCCGAGCAAAGCCGAGCATGCATGCATTTATTCCTCTTCCCGAGGCCTTTTACTGCTTTCCATAGTTTATTTAATTTATTAATTAATTAAGGGCTTGTAATATTTAATTAGCTTGTAGGTTAATTAAATTGTATATTCTTTTGGTCACTCCGGGCGAGGGCGAATTTGTAATAAGTGTAGGTGCGTGTGTGTATGTCTTCCAAGCCCCACTTCTTTCTTCCTTTTACTTACCTGCTTTTCATGGTTAGTATTAGGTCATATTTAAATTAGCATACCTTATGCTATGCATGCGTGCATCCATACATTTGTCTTGCATGCACCGGGCTCGGCGCATCACTCTAACTGCATTTGTATTTTAATTTCAAATTGAATACGTGTAGGTTGTAGCATTTTACATGTCATTGTAGATTAGCCGAGCCTATCTTAGTTGCATTTGACATGTGTTGCATTAGCTATCTTGACATGAACTAGGATCATGCATATGATTACTAACTAGTTTCTGTTTTGGCTTGGAGTACTCTGTAAGTTCTTTTGCTTTAGCATCCACATGTGTGTGAATGTTTCCATGATAGCATAATTAGACGCTCGCATTTCGTTAAATGTTGCGCTTTTCGGTAAACTGAGCAAGGACAAAGTGGAAATGAATGAAAGAGAGATGAAATCTTTGAAAAATCTTTCAAAACATTTTGTTTAGGGGTTTGGAGTTGAAGAAATAAGGAAAGGAGAGAAGAAAACTAGTTTGGGAGAAGTTAGGCATGAATCCGGGTAGGACCAAAACTGAGCGGCTTCACCAAAATAGGAATAACTTTTTGTACAGTTGGAATTTTGATGCAAGGCTTCCACAATTGGAAAGTTTACTTCCGGGGCTTCAATTTAGACATAAGATTGACTTGAAAAAGAGTCCAGACGAAGAAGTTATGCCCATTTGAAGTTCGACCTGGAAAGCAGAATTTTGCCCGCCGACCAGAAAAATGGGCTGCCGACCAGAAAAGTATCCAACCGACCACTTAGGTGGTCTACAAGTGGTCTGTAGCTGGTCTAGGTGGTCTGCAGCCATGCCACCACCTTCCTCTCTTTCTGCAGACCATCTTTCCCCCCTTGCCGACCACTTTTTGTCCCTGTAGACCACTTTTTGTGGTCGGCCGACCAGTGCAAGTAGCTGGCTGACCACTTCAACTGGTCGGCAGCTTTCCTGCACTTTCTGTAGATATTTTCCATGCTAGCTGTTGGGCACAGAAAGCATCCTCCATACACGTGTATGGAGAGATTGATTCAAGCTCAAAACTTGTTGAACAAGCATGATGCTTGTTTTTTTATAAAAGGGAGCCTCCTCCCTCTTGTCTCAGGTTCAGAAATTTGGGGAGAGAGATATACATACACTTCTATCTCTATATTGCTCATTCTCTTTATATTTGCATTGGTTTTGTGCTCAAAAGTGCCATTTCTTCACACTTTTGCACACAAACACATAGTGAAACACCTTCAATCTTAGGCTGAGGTTCTTGGAGGTTTTTCTGAAGCTCAAGGCTTGGTTTTTGCCTCAGAAGTTGCTGTCTTGCTTTAATTCTTCAAGGGTGAGTCTCTAATCCTTTTAAAGCCATGCTGTAGTTGCCTACTAGGCCAACTTTGCATGCTTATTTTGGCTTAACTCTCAACTGTAAAAGCTTTATTTTCAAGTGTTTGAAATGTTTGTTTAAAGCTTTGTTGGTGTTAGGGGTGGTCTACCCCCTTTTGTGCCTTGTTTGGCCTTGTTTTGGGCCATCACTTTAGGCCTTTGTGGTCACCTTTATTTGGCCTCTTCACCACTAAATTCCAGAGGAATTTCAGTGGTGGAAAGTGTGTTTTGAGGCCCAAAATCGGAGGGGGTTGTCCCCCTCCTCTTCTCTTGTATGCTTGTGTTGATGGCTCATTAAAGTAGCATGTTTGTTAAGCTTGTTTTGGCTCCATCTCAGCCTATTTTTTGCCTTATTTCAACATGGCATACCTCTGTTTCAGCTTGGTAGAGTCACCCTTTGTATGCCATTTACACTTATAGTGTAATCCTTACAAACTAGCCTTGTATGCCTCATGTTTTAACATGTCTTGCTAGCAGATTGTGGCTCTATCTCAGCATGTTTTGGGTGTTGTTTTAGCATGCCTTTGCTCTGTTTTGGGTTGGTTTGATAGCCTCTTGCATGCTCCTTGCACTTGTAGTGCATTTCCACTAAACTAGCCTAACATGCATCATGCTTTGGACCATCATTCTAGCATGTTTTTGGCTCAACTCCAGCAAGATTTTACTCAGGTTTTGCCATGCATAAGTGTAACACGTCCGCGAGGGACCCCGCTACAGTTCGGACTCGATTTGTTGTCACGGTTCTTAATCTGAACCAAAGAGTCCAAATCCGGCAAATCGTTTTGAGAAAACAGATTTTTGAAAGAAGTGCCAAACATGGACTGCTTTGCCAGATACAGAGTCGCCACCTAAATATTTTTATGGGGGAATTTAGGAAACCCTGACTCGGTGCCAAAGGCCACGTGTCCGTCATCACCAAAGTTGCCTCGGCTCGGGAGCTTGGGTACGATTGGGGAAGGTCAGCTATGAGCACCCCCTCTCGCCCGATCCGAAGATCGGCCTCTACTAACCGTGATATCCGTTTTTGAAAACGTTATGTGTTCTTATTCCAGTTATTAGCCTAGAATTACTATGTTATGCACACAACAAACAAGTATAGACCAAATCGCCTAAATTGGAACAAAACATTTCATGCTTGTTTTGAAAATGGTTTGCTACTCGCAAGTAGGCTAAAATGCAGGTTTTGCCACCCTTAAGTGGGCTTTAGAAAAGTCGGTTTTGCCACTATCTAGTGGGCTTTAAACTCACAATTTTAATGCGTTATCCCAATTTAAGCAATTCGACCTCCATCCATAGGCATTCAAGCAGTTATATCACATAAGCAGCTAGCCTCGTAGGAACTTTATTTCCAGAACATTTTAAAAGAGAGGGTTTCAAGGTCTAAAATCTTTTGATCAAGATTGTTTTGGTCCAAAAGGGGTATGAAGTTAGGATTTGACTCTCTCCTTGCTGAAGAGATTGAACCTTTGGCCTGCAAACCTTTCACCACCAAGTAAACCATCAGTAGTGCTCAAGTCTTAAGGGCGGTCAAAAATAGGGTGTCTACAGTTGCCTCCCTTTGACAGAGCTCGAAGTCATGAAATGGCGTGAGTGAATGTCAAAGCCCAGAGACGACCCATTTTTGACAAGGCCGAAGACTTGGACAAAGAAACAAAATATAGATAAATAAATGGTTGTGCCCGCAGGCTGCTTACGTATCCCATTTCAAGGAATCAAATCGGTGTAGTTCAGGGGCAGGACGCAAAATGATACACAATATAAGAAAACAGTGTAATTGATATACAATGTAATGAAATAATCAAACCACAAGCAGTGCAAAACCACACAAATATCATAAAGGGATGGAGATGCAAAATCAAACTACGTTTAACATAGAAAAGGTGTCGGAGCCCTCAAACCACAATTCTCTTAGTGGAATAGGTACATGCACATGCAGAACTATGTGTTTCGCAGAGAGACCACAAAATACAAGTAATTGGGTGGCATGATATAAGTGAGGAATGATCTGCTGAGGAAAGATTGTAATCCTAAATGCTGGATGCAACAAAACAAAATACGATGCAACAAATGCAATGAATGAAGTGAAGAAGGCGCGCGGCCAAACCACATTTTGCCTAGAAAAGGCATAGACACAAACAGACCACGTCTAACACAGAAAAGGTACCGACACCCTCATACCACAATTCTCTTAGTGGAATAAGCGCGTACACATAATCACAGAACCATGCTTTAACGCGAAAAGTATGGGCACATGCCAGACAAAGCTTAACATGGAAAGGATGCATGATGCAACGGACAATGCAGTAAATGCATGCGATAGATTCTATATGCAATGCAATAGACATACTAGATGATGTAGTAGTTAGGAAATGAAGGTACCTTACAGGGGCAATTGGCAATGACCTACCTCATGCTGCTGGGGACCTTCATCTTCTACATCTTGCACTTCCAAACTACAGGTACTACTTTTCTCCCTGACTATGGTCGCAGCTTTCCTTATTCTCCAACAGGGTGACAGACTAGGTTGGTTCAGTATCCAGAACTGAGGCGTATATCCGCTAACTCAACCTATGGGGCTTCCATACAGATTTCAAGCCGAGGATACACCATTGGGTATTTAAACTAGACTTTAGTCTTGGAAATCCAGAACCATTGCATTCTAGGCATCGGCCATTCGAACTCTAATTTCCACCGTTTCAGTTGATCTCTTGGGAACTCACTGCAAACACAGGCAGGTGGCTATACCAGACCACCGAAAGTCGTTCGGGCATGACAAACACCAAAGGAATTGCACCTTCAGAGGATTTAAGGTCTCCTACACCAGAGAGTGCACAAGACAGTGCGATGTAGAGTGAATGCACAAAACAGTGCTATGCAGGGTGAATGCACAAAACAGTGCGATGCAAGTGTGTGCACAAGACAGTGCGAAGACAAAGGGTGCGCAAGATAGCGTGAGCAATGCAATGCACTAACAAGTGTAGGTAAGATGCGCACGAAAGCGCAAACAATGCAATGCACTAACAAGTGCAGGTAAGATGCGCACGAAAGCGTGAACAATGCAATATACTAACAAGTGTAGGTAAGATGCGCAAGAAAGCGCGAACAATGCAATGCACTAACAAGTGCAGGTAAGATGCGCAAGACAGTGCGATGCAAGTTCAATGCAAAAGATACAGGCATTTTCTATGCAAGATGAGAGCATGTAATGAAATGCCCAGGATAATGCGATGCGTAAGAAAGCGCGAGTACAAACGGCACAAAACAGTGCGATGCACAAGAAAGCGCAAGTGTAAACGGCACAAAACAGTGCGATGTGGAAGAAAGCGCGAGTGTAAACTGCACAAAACAATGCGATGCGCAAGAAAGCGCGAGTGTAAATTGCACAAAATAGTGCGATGCGCAAGACAGCGCGAGTGATAAACTGCACAAAATAGTGGGATGCGCAAGAAAGAGCGAATGATAAACTGCACAAAATAGTGCGATGCGCAAGAAAGCGCGAGTGATAAACTGCACAAAACAGTGCCATGCGCAAGAAAGCGCAAGTGTAAACTGCACAACATAGTGCAATGCGCAAGAGAGCGCGAGTGTAAACTGCACAAAACAGTGCGATGCGCAAGAAATTGCGAGTGTTAACTGCACAAAACAGTGCGATACGCAAGAGAGCGCGAGTGTAAATGCAATATTTTAAGGTCTCCTAGACCAAAGAATGCACAAGATAGTGTGAGTGATACACAACCACAAGGTGCACAAGATAGTGCGAGTGGCACACAACCACAAAGTGCACAAGACAGTGCGAGTGAGATACAAAAAGTAAGTGCACGAGACAGTGCGAGTGAGTCACAAAGTGTAAGTGCAAAAAATAGTGCGAGTGAGATACAATGCACAAGAAAGTGCGAGGAAGGTGCACAAAAGAAGTGCGATAAAATGCATCTTCTATGCAAGTAAGGTGAACAAAAAAGTGCGATAAAATGCATGTTCTATGCAAATGAGATCCATTTTCTATGCGAAAGATACGAGCATTTTCTATGCAAGTATGGAAGAGTGCATTTTCTATGCAAAAGATACGAGCATTTTCTATGCATGTACGGAAGAGTGCATTTTCTATACAAAAGATACGAGCATTTTCAAGTATGGAAGAGTGCATTTTCTATGCAATATTGAAAGCATATTCAATGCATGATTGAAAGCAAAGCGTATTCTATGCGGAATCGAAAGCAAGCATATTCTATGTATGAATCATAACGATGCGCGACACGTATGCAACAAAAGTGTATATGAAAGTGCACATTCTATGCAATAGAGGGGCATGAAACATGTACTCTGGTGCCTTTGATTTACCTCTCAGAGGGTTTTGCAACACGCTCAACTCAAAAGGGTATACCTTGTTCATATTGGTGAGAGGTAACATCTGTATGTGAAAACCACAGGCGCTGCTTAGACTGCCATTCTGACTTGAAGCAGGCTTACACTTGGGGTCGAGATACACTCATACTCCAGAGAAATCGTGAGGCCTGAGAAGGTGCACATGGAATGTAGTCTCGGAATTTGCCGAAGTTGAAACACACTAAGATGCTCCAATTTTTCCCTCTTTTCTTTTGCTTTGCAGTCCGGAACCTATATAGCTTCAGATAGGTCTTGGTTCTACTGTTCTCACATGACTTGGGTTGAACCCTGCAGTTTATGAAAGAAAGGATCCTATTTTGCACAAATGTGGAGAATGTCACAGCACTCTGAGCACAAAACAATTTATTTTTGACATTGAGAAATGAGTTCTTAACAGGGTATTGAGCCTACAACTGACCACAGTCAAAACGACTCAACAAAGAGAAAGCGAAGGTAAAACAACCTAAACACATCTATTGACACTCGAAACGACTCAAAACAAGAATCGAGACAAACAAAAACAACAGACACGACACTCAGACGTGTTTCAAAGGTCAGAGACCTCTTGGTTCACAGAGAGCCCACAGCTTCTCCAGGTATTGTTTCCTACCCTTTCTCATTTGTTATTCTCACATCACTCTAGTACTCAGGCTCTGTTTTTCTGAAAAAGCTCTTTTCCTCACTTTTTCTCTCAACGCACATCTCTCTATTCTTCAATCTCTCTTATTTTTTTATCCCTTCCCTGGGTGGTTGATGGATAAACAGGAAGTTGCGGGCTCATGCCCCTAGTATTCTACTAGATGCTCCTTCTTCCACTCACAACAGTGAGCTTTCCCATAGAGGGGCTGCACTACGACTGGATGTGCAGCAGATCTGCATTTGTCATCGGTTGATGACGCCCTTGGCCAGTTCGGATGTGACCAGACCTTTCCAGATGAGGGAATGAAATACCCTGCTCTATTTTCAATTCATGCTTCGTACTTGGCTTGATACCTCGCTGCTTGGAGGATGAGAGAGCTTTCGGCCCTTTGCTGATAGCTTCAGTTGTGCCCTTTCTGGTGAACATGGTGCCCTTTCTGGCAAGTATGTTGACAATGGGGAAAAGACAGAAAGCTTGACTCAACTGTGCCCCTAGTTCATCATTTTGACCATTTATTGTTTTTGAGCTTCTACTAAAACAATTTTAATCAGTATGAGAGTTAGATTAACATGCTTGTTCAATTTTCTGATTCAAAATCATGTAAGTCAAGCTATGAGCACTGAAAATTTTCCTTTTTTGGGTCCAAGAAATGGTCCAGTTTTGGAAAAATGGAATAGTTTTCGAGAAAATTAGTTGACCTCATTAAAAATTCTCAAAACTGTTTTTACAAATGGCCACTGCTCGACCAACATAGAATTTACTCTTAAGATGCGCAACCTCAGATCCAAAACAATGGAAAATTGCCCCTTGTCTAAATGGCACTGCACGACAACGGAAAGTTGCCCCTTGTTTAAATGACATCACAACGCATTGTAATTAGTCCTCAAAGTGACGATCACAACCGAACTCTCGGATATAGAGAAGACAAAGATGATCAGAACCATTACATGGACACAGTTGATTTGGAAGTGTTTATGGTTGGACTTCAGAATAAAGTTGCCTATGTATCCCATAGATGGGAATCAAGCCTGACGTAGTTCTAGGTTAAGGTACACTCGGGTATTAACCTCTCCTTTTGTGCTCTAACTTTTGCCAAGGCCGCCCTTCCGGGTTTTCAACCTTGCGAGCTATGTTCTTCTTTTCTTTTCTTTTCTTTTTCTTTTCATCTTTTCTTCTCATCATTTATTTTATTTTATTTTTTTTCTTCATTTTCCTTCTTTTCTTTTTTCATTCTTTGCATTTTTCATTTTTGTTCTTTTCCTTGGTCTAACTTTTGCCTGGGTCGCCCTTTCGGGTTTTCGGCCCAACGAGCCTCTCAAGGGTGAAAAGTGTAACAAGTCCATGTTGAATGGTCGTAGGATCTCGAATCCATCTGAATCCAAGAGAATGGCTGTTGTTTGTTGATGATGTAGGAGTCCATCCAATCGGGGTCTAAAGTTGCCCCTAGTGTTGCGGATAGGAACTTGATTGTTCTTTAGCGAAACTTTCTTCTTTCCTCCCTTCTAGGATTTGGCTTTCTTGCCAGTCTTCATTGGTTGGCGAAATGACCCATATTTGACTCTTCTAGCACATCTGACATTTTTTGCCCCTAGTTCAAGGGATGGCTCTGATCTAGCTTCGCAAGCTTCCTTTGATAATATCTAATCTTCTTGATCTGACTTTCTTGCCCCCAGTTCAAGGGTTGCTTCAAATCTGGCCACACAAACCTCACATTGTGGTTGATCGTTGAACATTATGAGTCCAAGTTCACGGTTTGAAAGCAAGGGGTCGAGTCTCGAGGCTGAGAGCGATCCTATGCTGCACAATCTCAAGAGTGATTCCACACAGGTCTTCGCAGGACGACACAAAACATTTTTTGAAATCTTTTAAGAAAGAGACTAGTCGCTCACGATGAAGACAATGTAGAACCAATCTGGATCAAGCCAAGATCCTTTTCAGTACTCACATTAACAAACATGATCTCATCCATTAAGGGCTCAGCACGCCTCTCTTTCTCTCAATCGATCAAATTTTTGCGAATCCAGAGGAATTCCTCCCTCTTTGTTTTTATCACAGTGTTCAAAAAGTTTTGAAAAACTTTGGTCAATACAATGACTTCAAGGCATAGAAAAGACACAATTTTGGTCAAATACTACCATCTTATTCAGAACTTCTGGCACAACTGGCTTAAGGCAGAAACAAACTCAAGAGTTTGAAAATCACTGCTATTTCATTCAAATCTTCTGGTGCAACTGGCCCCATGACAAAAACAGACTCAAAAGAGTATAAAAGACAAACAGAAAACAAGATAGTGATGTCCAAGGTAACACCCCCGAAATCACCCGACTCCGACATAACAAGACAGACTTGATACAACAAGACTGACTCAACTGACTCAATACAAAACAAGAAGACTGACCCAATACCCAAGTCAGAATATAAAATAACCAGCATTCGTGCATTGCTCAAAACAGTGCATGCCATCCACCATATTTGGAGTAAACTGAGCGCCATCCGCATGTGGTTCATCCCTCGATCACATAATCACATTATTCTCCCAAGTGCACTGATCTAGTGCCGATAGACTTTGCAGAGCCTGGTGCGATGATAACCTTGTTATCAATCAGATCTTGTATTTCGTGGCAAAGACGAAAGCAACTGTCAGTGCCATGACTGGTTTGTTGATGGTAGGCACAGTACTTGGCAGCATCATGCTTAGCTGGAAGGGGATTCGGGAGAGGCCGAGGCTGAGGCTCAAGGGGTTTGAGATGGCCTTGCTCTATAAGGATTTGGAGAGCTTTGGACAAAGCCATGTAGAGGGGATTGAAGAACTTGTGGCCTCGGGGTTGATGGCTTGAGGTTTGCGCAGTCGTGTTGGATGTACCAGCAAAAGGGTTGGCAGGTGCTGACTGGGTTTGATGATCTCTTCCGAGTGTAGGATTGGAGCTGAAAGGGGTGTTTCTAGTACGACATCCCTTCTTCTAGCTTGCCCCTTGATTCAGAATACTCTCATCCTCAGTAGCAAAAGTGTCATCCACAGTCTTTGCAACAACTGCGAGCACTTGCTGTTTGTTCAGTCCTTCGACTTTCAAAGCCTCAATAGCCCACAGAAGGTGTTCATGGGGACAAATGCCTGCCCCTACCTTGTTTTTTCCACTCGTCTCCACTTTGCCAAGGGATTAGGTCGCTATATCAGAGCGGAGCCCTGTTGTTGTCGGCAAGCCACCACCCAGATCTGAGATGGCTTCAGGTTGACCGTTTTCAATTGCAGCTTACCCCAAGATTGGAGAGCCTCTTGGCATGAAATTTCTGGCATGTGATGTGGTTGATGACGGAGCCAATATCCCGAAGGCTAAATCTGCCACAGTTCTTTGAAGATCTTCGATCATTCTCATCAGCTCAGAAGTAGTGGGCTCACAGGTTTGAGATGATTGGGTCCAGGTGCATTCATCATGCACAAGTCCGTGCTTTCTGGAATGAACACCTCAGGCTTAGGTAGATAGGCCGGGGTGATGTATATGCTCGGGTTGTAGGCAGATGAAAATATATGGATGAGGTTGAGGTAGGTAGGAGATGTTTGGTCATTGGGGTCTAGAGGTGGAGCTCTCGTACGGTTGTCGATTAGATTCTGGACCTCATGACGAAGGCGGTAGCAACGATCAGTGCCATGACCGCGCTGTTGATGATACACGTAGTATTTGGAGGGGTTATGTCTGGCAGGGAGTGGGTCAGGCAGAGGTTGAGGATCGAGGGGTTTGAGATACCCTCTTTCCATTAGGACTTTTAGTGCGCTAGTTAGGCTCATATAGAGGGGAGTGAAAGTTCTACCCTGTGCTCGGGTTAGGCTAGCTGTTTGTAGGCTTGGTTTGGCAAAAGGGTCGGCTGTGGCGACCGTATTGATTTCAGTGGGTTCGGGAATAGTGCTACTACCAGCATTGGTACTCCCTGCAAAAACCCTCCTTATCGGTTCACTTGTTTTGGGAATGATCCCACTGTTGAACGCATTCTCGACCTGAAGCCCCAGTTCATGCAAACTTTTGAAAGTGGATAGTGGAACGACTATCAACTTTTGCAACATATCGGGCTCAAGGTTCTGCACCACTATCCGTACTTGGTCCCTCTCAGAAGGCCGATCTGTCATCTGCGCTGCCTTTGCTCTCCACCTTGCCACAAATTCCACAAAAGGCTCTATTGGGTTCTAGCGGGTTGCTTCAAGCTCTTGCATGGTCATTTCAACTTGGGTATTGTAAGAATACTGATCGACAAAGGCCTCAGCCAACTCTTCCCAATTTTGTTTCACTGTATCTTCCAATTTGGCGTACCAACTGGCTGCTACACCCAACAGGGTTCTTCCATACAGAGAATGTTTTTGCGGCTTAGTTAGACCCATCAGTTTCAGGACGTCCAAGAAAAGCCGAATATGTACCATAGGATCTCCAGACCTGTCGAAACGGTCAAGGTGTAGCATTTTGAATCTGTCTGGGAGCCGTGTGGCAGCCTCGGTGTACCCATCCTCAATGTCGGGAATGGAGTTAAGGCCCTGTGCCTTTTTGAATTGCTTCTCAAGGTTAGCAATTTTCATCGCGGTCGAATCGAGCTCATTAACATCAAAGGGATAAAGCCTCTCATTAGGCTGCACCAAGGGTCTGAAAACCTGAGCTTGAGCCAACATTTTTCAGGGATCTGGACCCTGCAAATCTTCAACTGGCAGAAGTGGGTCAAATTTCGGTTGGGGTCCCGAGGCTGGATGTATAGTAGGTGCCCTAGATGTGCGTTACGTTTCAGCATTGGTCTCATCCTGCATGGCAGTTCCCTGATTTAACGCTGCTATCACGGCCACAAATTCTTCCGAACCCTGTGCCATCACGGGTCTGCTGATGATGTGACTGGTGACTGTCGGATCAGTTGAACCGGTGAGCCCTTACTGGCCTTTCTTTGTCTTGCCTCAGCGAAGGAACACTGGTTGCCCTTTAACTCAATCTTTGACCTGACAAAGTCTATCAACACAAGTCCAATGTACCCGGGGGATATTGGAGCCTTCTAAAGCTATAGTTCCAGGACTACCTTGCAAAACAGAAAACAGACAGCATCTCAACTTGATTTCACTAGAACGGGCATGAGCATAGCTGAATGACTGTGCTCCCTACAAAATTCTGCCGAAAATTCTACCTCTAAACTGATACCCTCAGGCCGATACTCAGACTTGCAACTGATACATACAACCTGTAGAGACACACCATAACAGCACATATCAAGCAAGTGAGAGCCAAAAACACCCCTATGGTGGGGTAGGGTTTCCCTGTTCTATTTTTTCAGGAACTAGGGTTTCACTACGCACGCAGCGGTTTCAAACAACCTACAATCGGGTAAGCAACATGTCCTAGTTTGGAATGGTCACTATGGTTTCCGGTATGCAACTAGGTCGAATGGTCAAAAAGGGTGACCCGGTAAAAACCGAGTTTTGTGTTCCCATCGTGGTAGAGCCCGCAACCGGTCAGCCTTATGGCGCGCTTTTCCAAGCAAGCCTCTGAAAAACTGTTAAGGAATAGCAGACGGCAAACACAGTGTCCTAGGCGCACCAATGCAAATGCAATGCAAAGAAACACATAAGCGTGAACAAAACAAGATATCATGACTTCGAGTCAAGTTTTCTAAATCCCCAGCAGAGTCGCCAGAAACTGTAGACTGCCCGAACTCGCTCCGCGCGCGAGGGCGCGAATCGTAGTTCTAGCTACTACAGTTCGAACTCCTATCACGGTTCTGAATCTAATCTCACAAAGTGCAATGTAAAACTGATAAATCACCAAAGAGTCCAAATCCGGCAAATCGTTTTGGAAAATCAATTGTAATCAAAAAGCGCCAAACATGGACTGTTTTGCCAGATTTCAAAGTCGCCACCTAAGTATTTTGTTTTTGGGAAATTTAGGAAACCCTAACTCATGCCTAAGGCCACGTGTCCGTCATTACCAAAGTTGCCTCAGCTCGGGAACTTGGGTACGAGGGGGGAAGGTCATGAAATGAGCACCCCCGCTCGCCCGATCAATGATCAGCCTTTACTAACATGATATGTTGTTTTTGAAAACACATGTGTTCTTATTCCGATTCATTAGCTAGCTTACTAAGTGATGCGCACAACATACAAGTATAGACTAAATCACTTGATTTGTAACAAAACAACTCATGTTTGTTTTCGAAAATGGTTTGAAGTTGCTACTCGCAAGTAGGCTAAGTCACGGATTTGCCACCCTCAAGTGGGCTTAGAAAACAACATGATTTGTCACTTCAAGTGGGCTTAAAACTTACATTTCGATGAATTGTTCCAATTCAAGCAATAAAGCCTTCATCCACAGGCATTCATGCAGTTAAACACTTAAGCAGTTAGCCTCATGGCAAGCATGCTAATCATGGCAATCACTTACACACATGCAAGGATGCTAAAGCGTAAAAGCTTACCTAGTACTCCGAGCCAAAACAGAAAACTAGTTAGAAAACAATGTATGCTCCTAGCTATGTCAAGAATGCCTAATGCAACACATGCAAAATTGCAACTAAGATAGGCTCGGCTATTCTAAGATGTCATGTGAATGCAACTAGATACCATGTATTAAAATTGGTATTGAAATACAATGCAGTTTGTATGATGCGCCGATCCCGGTGCATGCAAAACAGATGAATGATGCACGCATGCAAAGCAAAAATATGCTAATTAAAACATGCCCTAAACTAACCATCAAAAGCTGATAAGTAAAAGGGAGAAAGACGTGGGGTTGGAAGACATTCATCACACACACGCACACTTATTACAACATTCGCCCTCTCGACGGAGGGTCCGAATAATAAGCTAACTAGCTAATCTAAGCTAATTAAACTAATTATTACAATACGAAGCTAATTAACTAACAAGTTAACTAATTACAAACACAAATGAATAGCTAAGTGCATTAACTGCTTAAATACAGAACCAAATAGCTAACTAGCTAAGCAAAGCATATAAAAGGAGCCTCAGGGTGAGAAATGCATGCATGCTCGATCGCCTCACTCGGAAATCCATCGCTATGCCCAACTTGCCTCTGTTTGCATTTGATTTCAGAACACTGCACAAACCTCCAGATAGCTTCTACTCCATCATAGAGACCTCTAGGAAGGCTGCCGACCACGTAATGGTGTTGTAGACCACCTGTAGACCACTTACACATGCTGCAGACCAGAAAAAGTGGTCGGCCAGCCACTTTTATTGGTTTGCCAACTAGAAAATGCTGCCCAACTCCAGTTTGCTGCAACAGAGAACAAGAAGGGGCACAACAATGTATTTGCAAGGTATGTGTGCACAACCACCCTCCCTATAATTTCCTAAGCTTAAGGGAGTGCGGTACTCGACTCTTGGGCCACCAACCGAGCATCTCAATGCACGATGGCCGAGAAGCTAAGTTTGCACAATTCAATGTCAATGAATGCACAAATAACACACAAGGGCCTTAACCTCTATCATGCATGATCAAAAGGGTCGGCGACCGAGAAATAAGGCACGTTTCATCACTTCAAGTATGAAACGCCCCTCGTTTCTCGTGTTTGGATTGACGTCCAATCCATACACACTGCAATGCAACATGATTAACCTATCAATGCTAATGGCATGCAAACACAATACAATGCAACAACATGCAAACAACATGCAATACAAAAAAATGCAAACACAATGCAATATGACAACATGCAAACAACATGCTCTTCTACCAATGCTAGAATGGCATACACTAGATTCTATCATGCAAACAATGCATGCATGGCATATTTGGAGACTAAAACATCAAAACAAGTAAAGAGCACCATACAAGGGGCATGCAATGCAATGCTCAATGGACTTAAACAGAATATGGACAGACCTAAATCATGCCAAAACAGTGGCCAACACGCTCCGAAATGCTAGCATTAAAAGTAAGAAAATGCATGCTCATGCATTAGCCCATCAACAAAGCATAAGAGCACAACTCTTGGAAACACTCAAAGAGTGAAAGAAGTGAGAACATGGCAACGCTACATGCTCTGAAATATCATGATAAATGATGCCAAATCATGCACATGTCGCAAATAAAGCATGCTAGAGGCATGAAAACACAAGGCTAGTCAAGCCCATTGCACTACAGCTTTGCAATACATGAACCATATGGCCAAGACAACCCAAAATAGTCCTAGAGCATGTCAAAATAAGGCTAAAACATGCATGGAGTGTAGCCAAAACAAGCTAGCATGAAGGGCATGATGCGGGGAGTATGCAAAGCCAACAAGGAGGATTACACTACACCTACCAAAACCAAGCATGAGATGACTTCACCAACAAAAATCAGAGTTGTATCATGGCAAAACAAGACAAAAAACACACTGAAATGGTAGCCCAAAAGCCTAGGTAAGATGGTATGCATATTGGCTCATACGTAAGGCATAAAGCACCAACCCTTCAAAGCATTGAAAGAGTGAAGGATGTGAGGGCATGATAGTGAAACATGCTCTGAAATCATATATCAAATGATGCCAAATCATGCAAATAGTCCAAGCAATGCATGCTAGTGACTTGGAAACTCAAAGCTAGTGAGCAAGAATGCACTATGGCTATACAAAGCAAGGCATGCATGACCAAAATGACTTAAAGTAGAGCATAAGCATGGAAAAACCTGAGTAAAATCTTGCTGGAGTTGAGCCAAAAACATGCTAGAATGATGGTCCAAAACATGATGCATGTTAGGCTAGTTTAGTGGAAATGCACTACAAGTGCATGGAGCATGCAAGAGGCTATCAAACCAACCCAAAACAGAGCTAAGGCATGCTAAAGCAACACCAAAAACATGCTGAGATAGAGCCAAAAATGGCATGCAAAGGGTGACTCTACCAAGCTGAAACAGAGGTATGCCATGCTGAAATAAGGCCAAAAATAGGCTGAGACGAAGCCAAAACAAGCTTAACAAACATGCTACTTTAATGAGCCATCAACACAAGCATACAAGAGAAAAGGGGGGGGGGACAACCCCCTCCTATTTCGGGCCTCAAAACACACTTTCCACCACTGAAATTCCTCTGGAATTCAGTGGTGAAAAGGCCAAATAAAGGTGGCCACAAAGGCCTAAATTGATGGCCCAAAACAAGGCCAAACAAGGCACAAAAGGGGGTAGACCACCCCTAACCCCAACAAAGCTTTAAACGAACATTTCAAACACTAGAAAATGAAGCTTTTTACAGTTGAGAGTTAAGCCAAAATAAGCATGCAAAGTTGGCCTAGTAAGCAACTACAACAAGGCTTTAAAAGGATTAGAGACTCACCCTTGAAAAATTAAAGCAAGAAAGCAACTTTTGAGGCAAAAACCAAGCCTTGAGCTTTAGACAAACCTCCAAGAACCTCAACCTAAAATTGAAGGTGTTTCACTATGTGTTTGTGTGCAAAAGTGTGAAGAAATGGCACTTTTGAGCACAAAACCAATGCAAATATAGAGAGAATGAGCAATATGGAGGTAGAAGTGTATGTCTATCCCTCTCCCCAAATTTCTGAACCTGAGACAAGAGGGAGGAGGCTCCTTTTATAGAAAAACAAGCATCGAGCTTGTTCAACAAGTTTTGAGCTTGAATCAATCTCTCCATACACGTGTATGGAGGATGCTTTCTGTGCCCAAAAGCTGGCACAGCTGGCATGGAAAATATCTGCAAAAAGTACAGGAAAGCCGCGAACCAGTTGAAGTGGTCGGCCAGCTACTTGCACTGGTCGGCCGACCACAAAAAGTGGTCTGCAGGGACAAAAAGTGGTCGGCAAGGGGGGAAAGGTGGTCTGCAGAGAGAGAGGAAGGTGGTGGCATGGCTGCAGACCACCTAGACTAGATACAGACCACTTGTAGACCACCTAAGTGGCCAATTGGATACTTTTCTGGTCGGTAGCCCATTTTTCTAGTCGGCAGGCAAAATTTTGCTTTTCTAGGTCCAACTTCAAATGGTCATAACGCCTTTGTCTGGACTCCTTTTCAGGTCAATCTTGTGTCCAAATTGAAGCCTCGAAAGTAAGCTTTCCAATGGTGGAAGCCTTGCCTCAAAATTCCAACTGTAAAAACGTTATGCCTGTTTTGGTGAAGCCGGTCAGTTTTGGTCCTACCCGGATTCATGCCGAACTTCTCCCAAACTAGTTTTCTTCTCTCCTTTCCTCTTTTCTTAAACTCCAAACCCCTAAACAAAATGTTTTGAAAGATTTTCCAAAGATTTCATCTCTCTTTCATTCATTTCCACTTTGTCCTTGCTCGGTTTACCGAAAAGCGCAACATTTAACGAAATGCGAGCGTCGGAACATGGTAGGAAGTTTATTTCCGAAACATTTTGAAAGAGAGGGTTTCAAGGTCTAAAATCTTTTGATCAAGATTGTTTTGGTCCAAAAGGGGTATAAAGTTGGGATTTGACTCTCTCCTTGTTGAAGAGATTGAACCTTTGCCCTGTAAACCTTTCACCACCAAGTAAACCATCAGTAGTGCCAAAGTCTTAAGGGCGGTCAAAAATGAGGTGTCTACAGTACCACTTGAAAAAGTGATCGTATATGAACAATACTCAAATTATTCCAATTCAATGAAATAGCCTTTATCTACAGACAGTCAAGCAGTTTATCAATTAAGCAGTTAGCCTCATGGCAAGCATGCTAGACATAGCAATAATCACACTCATGCAATGTGCTAAAGCAAATAAAAGCTTACCTAGTACTCCAAGCCAACGTAAACAAAGAAGTTAGAAAAAATGCATGATCCTAACTATGGAATTATGACTAATGCAACACATGTAATATGCAATTAATAGACTCGGCTACTAATATGGCATATGAATTGATTTGATACCATACGTTCTAAGCACGTATTCAAAGAAGATATTTAAACGACAATGCATTTGTTAGAATGATGAGCCAAGCCACGGTGCATGCAATACGAGTGTGATGCAAACATGAGTTATGCTAAATAAAACATGATGCCTTAATCTAACCATCATAAGAAGTTAAATAAAACAAAGAAAGATGTAGGGTTGGAAGCCATACACATTATTACAACATTTGACCCCTCACGCAGGAGGGTGCAAATCAATGTCCAGAAGTCCGAATTAAACTAATTATTACAAAATCGAATGAATAAACTAAAGTATTAACTAGCTAACTAGGCTATTACAACAAGGATAACCATGAGGAGTAAACTAGCAATTTAAGCTAACAAGTGAAGTAAACTAACTATTTAACAAGACTAATTATAACAATAATAAGTTAATTAATTAATTACAACAATAATAATTAATAATAACAATAATTAATGATTAATCATCAAACAAGGATGCATAATGTTTGTATGCGCAACGTCCAAGAACAACACTGTTTGCCCAAGCCAACTCTATTTCACCTTCAGCCACTGCCTCTATTTTCTGCTAAAAATACATTGCTGACCAAACTTTGAGGACCGGCCGGGCACAGAGAAGGCCGGTCGTGCCTTAGTTTTATGCAAAACTCTGTTTTTGTGTTTTGAGGTGAACTAGTGCAGACAGAGTGTCCTCAAGCTCTATTTGTCCCTTTCTTCCTTCTTTGTCATGGGAAAGCCTCGAGAGAAGGTTGAAATTGATTCCAAAGTCATCAATGAGCAAATTGATTGCTTGATGGTCTCGGATACAATTTTACACAAAAATCAATGAAATGCAATGAATATGACCACCCCTCCCTCTTGTCATGGAGTAAACTCAAAGAGGGTGGTAGAGACGCTTCAAGAATCATCAAAATGCCATGAATTAGCGTATGATCGCTATTGACTTCATTAACTTGGCATAACGTCCGGCCAAGCCTAAGCAATTTAAGCCATTTTCTTTATGTGCGTTGATCCAATTTTAAACCAATTTATTTAGTCATTTCCATTCTTTAGTTCATTTTTCCATGGTGATTAAGTCTTCTAAAAGGAGAGAAGCATCAAATGGGAAGTAATTTTCAACATGAAAAAGAGATTACACCGTTGACAATGAATCTCCGTAGAGATTATGCCATTAAGCGCAAAACTCTAGTTCGTGTATTGAATAACCATCAACCACTAGAAACAACTCTCGAATGAAATAAAGGAGTGACAACTTGATTATTAAAATGAGGTTATTAAATATGGAAACGAGTTGAAGATAAGCTAGAACAACATGCAACAAGCTATACAAGTGAACTTATGAGACAACAAAGGAACTAATAAAAGCATGAACTATTTAAATAAATTAAGGAAACCCTAAAACAGCCCCTAAAGCATAAAAAACAGTAGCTAGAACCATGTTAAAAGAGCACAAAACATAGGCAAAAAAACAAAGAGATACAAAGCTAGTAAGCAAAGCTAAGGAGGGGTGGCTAACCCCTCCACTTTTGGGACTTCCAAACCATATTTTAGCCTCTGAAAATAATCCAAGAACAGCCCCAAAACAGTCCAAAAACAGCCCCAAAATAGTGGCTAAATCAAGGAAAATGGAGGAAAAGAGTAAAAGAGAGATAATGAAGAAGATGCAAAGTTAGACCTCTTGCCAGAGAGGATGCTTGTAGTTAAACAAACTTGATTCCAACACCCTCAAGTTTATGAAATTTAGTTTGAAATCTCAACAAAAAGCTCCAAGAACCAGCTCTAATGGTGTATGTATAGCTAAAGAAGGTTTGAAGATCAAAGGAGTAAGGAAGATGGTTTTAGCTCTCAAAGCCTTCAAAGCCCTTAGGAAAATCTTCTAACCCTTAAATCTAAATGCAGGGGGTCTATTTATAGAATTTGAGCCAAAAAGGATTGAAAATATCTTCAAACAAAGATATTTGTTCAATTCCCGCTAGTTGTCTGTCTGTTTGGCGCTATCGACACCCGGCGGGGCCTCAAAACCCTCATCCGGGCCTCAATAATGAACGGCCGGACCAAAATGCAACACGGGAAAAGTTTTCACTGAAGTCCGGTCGGACCTCGATGAGGCACGGCCGGTTCTATGTAGACCCGGCCGGGTCTCCATGACTGCACTTTAGGCCCGACTTCAAATGGGCATATCTCCTTCATTCGGACTCCTTTGCAGGTCATTCTTGAGTATAAATTGAAGCCCTGGAAGTATAATTTCCAATAGAGGTGGCCTCAAATCTAAATTCTAAGTGTGGAAAGAGATATCCTTGGTTTAGTGAAGGCTGCTCAGTTTTGTCTTAATCGGATTGATGCCTAACTTCAAACAGCCATATCTCCCTCATCCAGACTCGGCTTTAGGAGATTCTTGAGTCTAATATGAAACCCCAGAAGTCCACTTTCCAATGGTAGTGGCCTTACAACTAAAGTCTAAATCTAGAAAGAGGTAGGCCTGATTTAGGGAAGGCTGTCCAGTTTTGTCCTAACGGATTGATGCCTAACTTTTCCCCCGACGAGTTTTCTTTCTTCTTCTCTCCACTCTTATTTTCTTCAACTCCAAAACTCTAAATAAGATGTTTTAAAGATTTTTTTCAAAGAGATCATCTCCCTTTCATTTATTTCCACTTTGTCCTTACTCGATTTACCGAAAGGTGCAATGTTTTAAATGAAATGCGAGCCTCAGAACATCGTAAAAGCATTTGGAAAAATATTTTGAAATGAGGGTTTTAAGATCTAAAATAGTTTGGCCAAAATGGGGTGTAAGGTTGGGATTAGAGCTTGAATACAAATTTTGTCGCTGAGAACTCAAAAGATTGCACAGTGTAACTTTCATCATTAAGTGTTGGGAATAAAGCGCCTAAGTCTTTAGGGTAGTCAAAAATGGGGTGTCTACACTAATTAATTTTCTAAAAACTTTATTGTCGCACATATCACAATCTATTAGGAAAATACTTCTAAGGCAATGGTAGGTAATGAATTGTCTAAAAACTTCATTGTTCATTAAATGCAATGTCTAATTAATTTTCTAAAAAGTTTATTGTAGCACATGCCACAATCGATTAGGCAAATACTTCCAAGGCAATCGTAGGTATTATGAATAGTCAACAGCATTGTGTTGATCACCCTAGTGTGAACAGGGCATTAATATATTTATACTCTTAGAAATGTTTTTAGTTCTCACGGTTTTCATGGCGGTTTGTTTATTCATTAATCTATTTCAATTATTTACTTTATAGTTAGTAATTAGATTGAAATTTTAAAATTGGTGGCATGTAAACCGGTTTGATTTATAATTAGGGAGCATTAGGTATGGTATTATAATATTTTAAAACCTTGACCATGTTGTCTACTTGTTTATCAAGTTGTTTGGATAGATGAGTAAAACGCAGTATAAAATATATATAGATAAAATTATACTTTTCATGTACAATTCCTCCTCTATATATATATATATACACACAAGCTCTAATTTATGTGCATCGACAAACAAAACAAGTGTCCTCATAATATAATTACTCAAGTAACTCATAATCTTTCACATGCACTATGATTGTAACTCACCATAATGCATGCATAATTAGTTGACACTATAACAAATTGCACTTTTAGCGACTAAATTTTTAGTCACCAAAATTCAGATTTTAGTTACCGAAACATTTTCCCGACTAAACTTTTTGGTTGCCGACTTTGTCGTGGGAGGATTGTCGGTGAAGGTATTGGCAACTAAAGATTAATGTTTTAGTCGCCAAAAGTAAAGGTATTGACGACAAACAAAATCTTTAGTCGCTGAAAAGCAAAATTGGCGACTAATTTTTTAGTCACCAAAAGCTTACAATTAAATTTTACATCAGATTTTCAACTACTAAATTTTTTGTCGCCAAAAGTTGAATTATGTAGGGAGACCAACGTTTTAGTTGTGAATTTTCTATTTTTTGTTCATCTTACTTTTTTAGCTACTAAATGTTTAGTCACCTAAAGTCTAATTTTTTTGCTAGCTACTAAAGTTTTAGTCACATATCATATTTACTACTTTACGAAATGGCCATTTGTCATGGTACAAATTACCATGGTAATCTGTACCACGAAAAAAGGTAATCTATATACCACGGCAATAAATATTTGTTTGATGTCAAAAGTATTTTGTACCCCGCCAAAAGTTATATGTATGATTCATCCAGATTCACACAAAAAGCGGAGGACAACAAAAAAACAAGATTATTCAAAAGTGTAAATTATCATCCGTACACAAAAATGGAAGATCCACATGTCCATTTCAAAAGCCATCTAGAAAACAAAAATAACACCTGTTAGTTCCATATAGCATTTGAACAAAATTTCACAGTTTTGGTGTATTTGTCTTTTCTTCAACTTTTTCATGACATGCAATTTTTCCCATTGATTAGCCTCTATTGTTATTACTTTTTTTAGGGAGACAGGTTTATCTGCTTGTTACTGTAGACCACCCGAGAACTCCGCTCCGCGCGCGGCGGCGCAAATCGTTTGTTCATTAGTTACTACAGTTCGGACTCGCATCACGGTTCTGAATCTAATCTCACAAAGTGCAATGTGAGACCGATAAATCACCAAAGAGTCTAAATCTGGCAAATCGTTTTGGAAAATCAATTTTAATAAAGAAGTGCCAAACATGGACTGCTTTTCCAGATACAGAGTCGCCACTTAAATGTTTTATTTCAGGAAATTTAGGAAACCCTGACTCGTGCCTAAGGCCACGTGCCCGTCATCACCAAAGTTGCCTCGGCTCGGGAACTTGAGTACGAGAGGGGAAGGTCATGCAATAAGCACCCCCGCTCACCCGATCAAAGATCGGCCTTTACTAACATTATATGTTGTTTTTGAAAACATATGTGTTCTTATTCTGGTTTATTAATCTAGAATTACTATGTGATGCGCACAGCATACAAGTATAGACTAGATCACTTAAGTTGGAACAAAACATTTCATGTTTGTTTGTTTGAAAATGGTTTGAAAATGCTACTCGCAAGTAGGCTAAGTCGCGGATTTTGCCACCCTCAAGTTTGCTTAGAAAACATGATTTTGCCACTCTCAAGTGGGCTTAAAAAAACACACATTTTGATGAATTGTTCCAATTCAAGCAATCCAACCTTCACCCATAGGCATTCAAGCAGTTAATTACTTAAGCAGTTAGCCTCATGGCAAGCTGTAGACGCGCGCCCGCGAGTGGCGGCCTTGCTACTACAGTTCGGACTCGATTTGTGTCACGGTTCTTAATCTGAACCAAAGAGTCCAAATCCGGCAAATCGTTTTAAGAAAACAGATTTTTAGAAAAAGAAGTGCCAAACATGGACTGCTTTGCCAGATACAGAGTCGCCACCTAAATATTTTTTATGGGGGAATTTAGGAAACCCTGACTCGGTGCCGAAGGCCACATGTCCGTCATCACCAGAGTTGCCTCGGCTTGAGAGCTAGGGTACGATTGGGGAAGGTCAGCTATGAGCACCCCCTCTCGCCCGATCCGAAGATCGGCCTCTACTAACCGTGATATCCATTTTTGAAAACATTATGTGTTCTTATTCCATTTATTAGCCTAGAATTACTATATTATGCGCACAGCAAACAAGTATAGACTAGATTGCCTAATTTGGAAATAAGCATTGCATATCCGTTTGTCTTGGAAAAATGTTTTGGAATTTGCTACTCGCAAGTAGGCTAAAACACGGATTTCGACGAGTGTTTCCAACTCAGACAATCCAACCTTCACCCACAGGCATTCAAACAGTTTATCACATAAGCATCTAGCCACATGGTAAGCATACTGTCATGATAGCATTTACACGCATGAGATATGCTAAAGCATAAATGCTTACCGAGTACTCCGAGCCAAAACAATAAACTAGTTAGCCAACATGCATGGTCCTAGTTCATGTCAAATTGACTAATGCAACACATGCAGGATGCAATTAGAATAGGCTCGGCTAACCTAAACATGGCATGTGAAAATGCACAAGTAGCATGTATTCAAGTTAGATTTGAAATACTAATGCAGTTAGCATGATGCGCCGAGCCCGGTGCATGCAATACTGATGAATGATGCACGCATGCATAGCATAATGTATGCTAAATTAAACATGTCCTATTACTAACCATCAAAGCAGGTAAATAAAAGGGAAGAAAGACGTGGGGTTGGAAGACATACACACACTCACGCACCCTTATTACATAATTGCCCTCACTCGGAGGGTCCAAATAAATATTACAGTCCGAATAATAAACGCATAAATTATTACAGAATTTCTAATTAATTAAACAGAATGAATGCAAAAAGAAAGGTGGCCACAGCCCCCGCCTTGGGATGCGCGGATGATGCATGCTCGAACCCGTCTCGCCCGAAAGGTCCGTACCATACCACTGCCGCCTCTGTTTACACTGCCCTAATTCTTTGAAAAATGCAAAAGTTCTGGGACAAGTCCCCTGAACACTGTGGAACACCATCGGCTGAAGGAAATGTCCACCGGCCATTGGAAATACCCATCGGCTGTTTATGAAGCTATCGGCCCAGGAAGGGTTGCCGGTCGGCTCTAAACACTGCCGGTCGGCAGAAACTCCCTGTAAAAGATAGTTTTGACAGCAACAGAGGACAGACAGTATATGGCATGGGATTTCAGGCACATGTGAGCATGGTCATGTTTCCCATCATGTATTGAACTCAGGGAAGCATGGCCCTCGATCCTCGAGCCATCGATTGTGCACGATAGCCTAAGAGATGAAGCTTGCCATTTGATGTAAAAATGTATGCAACACACAAATGAGGACCAAGACCCTATCATGTTGAAGTCAAGGGCCCCGGTGGCCGAGAGTAAAGACGCGTTACATCACTTATAGTATGAACGCTCCTTAACCCTCACACTTGGTTTGACACCCCAAAACCAAGTAATGCAATGCATGTTATGAAAACATGACTCAAAGATACAACATGAGATTAAGATGCAAGGCAATTCCAAATGCCATGCAACTACCATGGCAAGTATGCAATGCTAGGCATGCAAGATGCAAATGCAATGCAAACATGGACAATTTAAGCAATAGGATCATCATGTTGCAGCACCTAATGAAGCAATCATGCAACAAACATGAGACAAGCATGCAATGATGGGCTTAAACCATGAAGGGGCAGACCTCAATCCACCCCAAAACAGTGGCCAAAAGTGCCCAAAATGGTGGACAAACACTCATGCCAACACCCAAGCCAATGGACCTAAAACTAAGGCACAAAAAGGAGACACTTTACTTCCACTAACATGACCATTCATGGCATGAATTTAGACCAACAAAACAGAAACTTAGCATGCAAAAAAGGACTCCAAAACCCACTAATATGGCAGCTTAAATGGCTCCAATGAGATGCATGCACCAAAACTCATTTCTAGGCATAAAAGGGCACATCCTCAAAGCATGAAAGAGGTCACATATGCAGACATACAAACATGATTTATGGACTAAAATACGATCCTAAATGATGCCAAATCATGAGGATGGTCTAAGCTACACATGTTAGAGGCCAATATACTCAAGGCTTACAAGCCAAAACACAAAAAGATGACACCAAACATGGCAAGCATGACTGAAACAGATGGCCAACAGGCCTTAAACATGGTAAAATAATGTCAATACCTTCATGAAATTAGGCTAACACATGCAAGAATTATGACCTAATGTAGCACGTCCGCGAGGGACCCCGCTGCTACAGTTCGGACTCGATTTGTGTCACGGTTCTTAATCTGAACCAAAGAGTCCAAATCCGGCAAATCGTTTTGAGAAACAGACTTTTGAAAAGAAGTGCCAAACATGGACTGCTTCGCCAGATACAGAGTCACCACCGAAGGCCACATGTCCATCATCACCAGAGTTGCCTCGGCGCGGGAGCTAGGGTACGATTGGGGAAGGTCAGCTATGAGCACCCCCTCTCGCCCGATCTGAAGATCGGCCTCTACTAACCGTGATATCTTGTTTTGAAAGCATTATGTGTTCTTATTCCGGTTATTAGCCTAGAATTACTATGTTGTGCGCACAGCAAACAAGAATAGACCAAGTCGCCTAAATTGGAACAAAACATTACATGTTTGTTTTGAAAATGGTTTGCTACTCGCAAGTAGGCTTAAAATGCAAGTTTTTCCACTCTCAAATGGGCTTTAGAAAAGATGGTTTTGCCACAATCTAGTGGGCTTAAAACTCACAGTTTTAATGCATTATTCCAATTTAGGTAATTCAACCTCCACCCACAGGCATTCAAGCAGTTATATCACACAAGTAGCTAGCCTCATGGTAATCATGCTATCATGGCAACACTCACACGCATGCAAGGATGCTAAAGCATAAATACTTACATCGTACTCCGTGCCAAAACAAAAACTAGTTAGTAATCCCATGCATGATCCTAGTTCATGTTAAAAATGGCTAGTGCAACACATGCAAAGATGCAATCTAGACAGGCTCTGCTATTCTAAGATGGCATATGATGATGATACAACTAACACGTATTCAACTTGGAATTGAAATACAAATGCAGTTAGAATGATGCGCTGAGCCCGGTGCATGCAAAACGAATGAATGAATGCGCGCATGCATAGCATAAGGTATGCTAATTTAAATATGCCCTAGTCTACCATCATAAGCGGGTAAATAAAAGGGAGAAAGACGTGGGGTTGGAAGACATACATCACAGACACGCACACTTATTACAGTTGTGCCCTCGTTCGGAGGGTTCGAATAAATAATATACAGTCCCAAATGAATAAATAATACAGTCCCGAATAAATACAGAATCCTAATTAATTAACAAATTAAATGCAGAGGAAAGGTGGCCACAGCCCTGCCTCGGGATGCGCGAATGATGCATACTTGACTCGTCTCGCCCGGAAACTCGCTGCCATAGCACTGTATCCTCTGTTAACACTGCCTTGCTCCTCTGAGGACTGCCAAAGTCCAAGGGTATGCTCTTTGGATGCTGGGGGGTACCACCGACCAAGTAGAAACGCCACCGGCTGGAGGAGATGATCACCGGCCACTGAATAAGCTATCGGCCAAACATATTTTGCCGGTCGGCACTAAACACTACCGGTCGGCAGAAAGTTCCTGCAGAAACCTGTTTGACAGCAGCAGAGGGCAGACAAGGCATGGCAATGCATTTTCAAAGCAATGTGTGCACCACCACATCCCTTATCATGTTTGTGACTCAAAGGGGTATGGTGCTCGATTCTCGGACCACCAATCACGCATTTCAATGCGTGATGGCCCAAAAGCCAAGTGTGCAACTTCAATATGGAATGAAATGCACAAAACAAACAATGGGCCCCAACCTCCATCATAATCAATTCAAGAGGCAAGGGAAGCATGCTAATGTAATGCAACCTAGGCATGTGAGCTAAGTGTGCAACATGATCATGCAAACAACAAAACCATGTGCAATAGGCACATGAACTAAACAAGTACGCGTGCAAGGCATATAACATCAATGTTAATGACACACATGCAACAACATGAAAGGCATAACACATGTAAATATGCAAAGCAACTCAACACAAGAAACATGCCAAATGCAATGGTACTTAAACATACAACATGTTAATAAACTAAGTACCTAAACATACAAACACGTATAGCATGCAACAATATGCCAAAGGGATGGTCTTAAACTAATTTGGATAGCTCTCTGCTAGGTCCAAAACAGTGGCCACAATGATGCAAGTGAGGCAACAAAATACATGGAATGCATGCACAATGCATTAGCCAAGCTTAAGGCACAAAAATGCAACTCTACCAAAGCATGGCAAGGAGGAAATATGGCATACAATGGTGCATGTTCCAGATCTGAAATGGCATACCAAATGACTCCAAAATGACCCCAAGACATGAAAACACTACCATTTAAGCATGCAAGAAGCTTCAAAACTCAAAGCTAGGTATGGGCGTTGCACTACAAGCATGCATAACAAGCATTATTCGACCATGAGGCATGAAAATAGTGCTAAGGCAGTCCAAAACATGCATGAAATCAGTTCAAGGCATGGCCAAAAAAGGTTAGCAAGATGGGCTAAAATAGCATGCAACTTTGACTAGCAAACATGGGTTGTATGGCAAGTATATGATGCACATGGAATCTCACCAAACCATCAAAAATTACTGAATAAAACATGGGAAAATAGGCCCAAATAACCACTGATATGCAACCATGGCATGCAAAAATGATGAGTTACTTTAGAGGGCCACACAAGGGGTTGTTATACACATGCAAGAGGGACACTCAATATGACCAAAACAACTCTGGAAATGGCTTATGGGGGTCCTAAAACCCACTGAAAAATGCCTGAACCAAGCTCAAGAAGTGTGCAAATATAGGCCCCTTTCGAAGGCCAAAAAGGGCAACAAACAAGGCAACAAGGGAGAGGGTCACCCCTCTCCTTCTTAGGACCTTAAACCACCATCCTCACCACTGAAATCCCTCAAGATTTCAGTGGTGAGGAGGCCCAAACAAGGTGGTCCCGGAGTTCACCAAAAATAGCACAAAATGGGGCCAAACAAGGCCTAAGAGGGGGTAAACGACCCCAAACACAAAAGTGGTCTTAATAAAGTATCTTAAACACACAAAAAAAAGAACTTTTTTATGTTATACACAAAGCCCAAATCTGAAAGTAAGACAGGCTAAAAGGGTGTGCAAAAACGGGAAATAAAGAGGGTAAGAAGTTACCTTTGAAGACCAGCAAGAACCAGCAGCCTTTAGGTCTCAAAAACCAGTCCTCAACCTCTGAAAACAAGCTCCAAGAACCTCCAAGTGATGATGGAAGTGTGTGGCTATGAAGTGGTGTGCAATAGGCCAAGAACAAGGCCCTTTTAGACCCTTTAACCCACCCAAATGTAGAGAGAGATGGAGATATAGAGAGGGAGTGATATATATGTGATATATATCAGATTTTTTCAACCCCTTAAAGGGGAGGAGAGGCTCTCTTTTTATAGAGAAACCAAGGGGGCAAAGCTTCTCTTAGAAGCTTTGACTAAAAAGGCCAAGCTTCTCTTAGAAGCTTGGAGCAAAGGGGCCAAGCTTCTCGGAGAAGCTAAAAAAAAGGGTCAAGCTTTTTGGAGAAGCTAAAAAGGGGTCAAGCTTCTTGGAGAAGCTAAAAAAAGGTCAAAAGGTTCAAAAGGGTCAAGCTCCCTCAAGAAAAGGTCTCGGCTAGGAAAAGTGGCCGACTGATCAGAAACAGTGGCCGGCCGACCAAATACAATGCCGACCGACCATCAATAGTGCCGACCGGCCATCACCAATGGCCGGTGGCAAGGAAACAAGGCCGGTGGCCTCAAGCCATGGCCAGTGAGGTGTGGGGATGGCCTACAAGCTACTTCCCACCCTCAAAAGCAAAACAACAAGTGTTTGGTGCAAAACCAGACACAAAACAATCGAGTCGAGTGATCCTGAGGCAGGGCGCGTAGCCGAGCCCTCCGGGAACTCAAGACGAACACGAACAAGGATGATTGCCAAGTGTTCAAACAGTGACGTCCAAGTCTTGAGGACGGTCAAAAATGGGGTGTCTACACCTAAACGCAAGATGCATTTCTAGGCCAAATAGAGGAATGTAAAGCAAGTATGTTAAGAATGCAAAAGGGCACAAAACCGACCAAAAACAGAGATAACATATGACTTAGAGACACCCAAAAACCTCTGGAAAAGGCCAAAATCAGTCAAGCATGCATGTTGCCCTTTAAGCCAAAATGCAAGGAAATGAGGCAATGAAGGGAGAGGGGTGTCCCTCCCCTATACAAGACTTCAAACCACCTTCCTCACCACTGAAAATCCACTGGCTTTCAGTGGTGAGAAGACTAAGGCACTCAAGCAAACAAAGCCTCACAAAGGAAGCACCAAAAAGGCCAAATAAGGCCTAAGAGGGTGAGTTTGAACTCAAACCACAAAACACCCTTAATGAAAGTTCTTAAGCATGAAAATATAAGATTTTTTTCTGTTATGTACAAAGCCTAAATCAGCAAGCAAGATAGGTAAAAAACTAGTGTAAGTTTGGGGAAACTAAAGCAAAGTGATTACCCTTGAAGAACACCTCAAGAACAGCCAATGCAGCCCTCTTCTTTTGATCAAAATCAGTCCAAAAACTCAAGAATCAACCCTCAAAGCCTCTCAATCTCGTAGCAAGGTGTAATGGTGTGTGTATTAGGGCAAAAGTAAGGTAAAAATGCACTTTTGGGCTACCAAACACACACTAAGGGAGGAGAGAGAGGGAAATATAGAGAGAGATGATATATCTAGCAGATATATGTATATAAGCTCTGGTTTTTAGGTTTAAAACTCCCAACCTTTTACAATGGAGGAGGAGGGCTCTATATATAGCCTAAGCAAATGGTTCTTGGCTTCTCCAAGAAGCCAAGTGAAAGGGGCAAAGGGTGCAAAGGAGTCTAGGCTTCTTGGAGAAGCTAAAACAACTGGCCAAGCTTCTCCAAGAAGCTTAGCCAAGTGTTCATCCTTCTAGAAGGAACCAAGGGATTCAAAGGCTCATACTAGCCAAAAACCGCACGGGGAGGAGTGATGGTGCATTCCAGCTGGCACTTCTAGCATGCACCATGCCTCAAGGGTGCAAAGGAGTCACACCGGCCAGCAAAAGATGCCATCGGCAAAACAAAGTGCCGATCGGCAGTATATTATGCCGACCGGTCATTGATTTTAAGAAACCATGGCCGGTGGCACCCCTAAACAGCCCGTGATGCTAGGGGAAGGCCAGTGGAATGTGAGGATGGCCAACAAGCCATTCCCTGCCCTTCAAGGCAAAAACACAAGTGTTTGGTGCCAAAACCAAACACGGAACAGTCAGGTCAAGAGATCCTGAGGTGAGACATGCAGCCAAGACTTCTGGGAACTCAAGACGAACACAAACATGGATAATCACCGAGTGTTCAAACGGTGATGTCCAAGTCTTGAGGACGGTGAAAAATGGGGTGTCTACAATTGCCCCTCTTTGACAGAACTCGAAAGTCATAACAATGACGGGAGTGAATGTCAAAGCCCAGAGACAACCCATTTTTGACAAGGCCGAAGACTCAGACAAACATGCAAGGCAAACAAGGTATGCACCCAAAGGCAGGGGCAAGATGCAAGACAATGCACAGAGCCGGACATAACTTATGATCATGCAAAGAAAGCTCTAACGAAGCATACATGCGACAGTTTTAAGCTAGCATACACCAAACTACACTACAATGCAGAAAGGATGTAAGAGAATTAAGCAATTCTCGATACGTCTCACTCAGAGGATACAAATACCTGTGCAGTTCGTCTGGTTGTACCCACCTCAAATGAACCGTACATACAATATCGTGCCTGTAAAGAAAAAAAACTTAACAGGTACAATATCGTTAGCAACATGCATAATAGTGTGCTCGAAATGCGTGACAACGCAAAGCGAATGGGAAGCATAACAATGCTGTGAAGGCACAGATATGTAAGTGGAGCACGCGGTCTATGCAGGCAATGAAATTGATCATAAGCATGCGGTCTACGCAAGTACTGAAATTTGAACAAACATGCGGTCTACGCAAGCAAAACATACGGTCTACGCAAGTAATGAAATTGAACAAACATGCGGTCTACGCAAGCAAAACATGCGATCTACGCAAGTAATGAAATTGAATGCAAACATGTGGTCTACGCAAGCAAAACATGCGGTCTACGGAAGTAATGAAATTTAATGCAAACATACGGTCTACGCAAGCAAAACATGTGGTCTACGCAAGTAATGAAATTGAATGCAAACATGCGGTCTACGCAAGCAAAACATGCGGTCTACGCAAGCAAAACATGCGGTCTACGCAAGTAATGAAATTGAACAAACATGCGGTCTACGCAAGCAAAACATGCGGTCTACGCAAGTAATGAAATTAACATGCAGTATACCCAAGTAATGAAATTAACATGCAGTCTATGCAAGTAATGAAATTAATTACAAACATGCGGTCTACGCAAGTAATGAAATTAACATGCAGTCTACGCAAGTAATGAAATTAATTACAAACATGCGGTCTACGCAAGTAACGTAATTAACAGGCGGTCTACGCAAGCAAAACATGCGGTCTACACAGGTAATGAAATTAACATGCGGTCTACGCAAGTAATGAAATTAATTACAAACATGCGGTCTACACAAGTAACGAACTTAACATGGGGTCTACGCAAGTAATGAAATTAATTACAAACATGTGGTCTACGCAAGTAACGTAATTAACAGGCGGTCTATGCAAGCAAAACATGCGGTCTACGCAGGTAATGAAATTAACATGCGGTCTATGCAAGCAAAGTGTATAAAGAGAAACTTGAACACATGTGAGTGAAAACATATCATTCATAATGCAAGCATGTAAAATACCGTAACACAGCATAATTAAAACGATTTGTGGGAATCCTGATGACGTGAAAAGGATACGGGAAGGGACGTTCTTCGTACGTATCGAGCATCATTCGCAGAAGTTGTGGCCTGAGGTCAACTTGAAGGTCCACGTTTCAAAAGTGTGCTTCCCCGCATGGTCTCAAGTAATGAAGGTGCCAAGCCATGTAGTTGACCCGAACAAAGGCATGGAAGCTGCGTTGACCGCAAGGGGAGTTTTACTGGTATCAATTCTGACACTTTGCTACCCTGTCATTCTATGTTTTACTTTCCTTTTTACTGGTAGTTTAAGCACATTGCACTGCCTCGGGCAGGTTTTATTCTTTCTCAAAATTACACATTTTCAAAGCACGTGACGGGAATGAAACAACCATTTTTGTTCAAAAGATGTTGCATTTGTAAACTTTCTATGCATCGCATCGCAAGGTATCACACCACAATGTGAACGAAATTGAACTTATTTTGAACATCGAGTATTTGCATCGTAATAATCAGGTAGTGAACCGACTTACAACTCGATAAGCAAAGCGAAGGCATGATATAACCAAACAAGTGTGAGTACGACTCGATAAACAAATCAAAAACTCAAAGAGAGTGAAATACAACTCGATAAGCAAATGTACAACAACTCGATAAGCAGACAGGTGTGACTCCGCAAGAATCGATCACCGGGGGAGGGATCGGAGGTGGTGGAGTTCCCCAATCCCTAGCATAAACAGTTCAGGGAACCAGGAGGAAGCCCATCGGCCAGGGGTAGAGGCCATCGGCCACAAGGAATGGCCATCGGCCAGAAATTTGTTCGGTCGGCAAAAGATAATGGCCGGTCGGCAGAATATTTGGCCGGCCGGCTATGAATGAGGGAATCACCAGAATGTTGACACCTGTCCTCCACCCAACCTTATCTCTTACAAAAGACCCCAGCTTCGTAGTTTTTCTCAATTCCACACTGATTTGCTCTAATGGAAGAGTTTCTTGCTCAAAATCTCACAACTTGGATTGCTAGCTTGGATGGCTCGGAAAAGTTAAATTTCCGGGGTTACGGCATAAATGCACTATTCACTCTGGGTCGTACCCCATTGCACCTCCCGTTTCTCCATGCCGCGGCAAGGTTTTGGAATCCGGTGACACATGTCTTTAGCTTCGCTGGGCAAGAGATATGTCCTACCTTTGAAGATTTTTGAGCCTTAATGGAGTCCGAGCGCGACGAGGAGCTCCTGTCCCAACTTAATTTTGGCCATGCCCAATCCTTAGGGAGAATGTGTGGACTCAGCATGCGTGACGCTCGGTCCTTGATTTGTGACGGGATGCTGGACATTCCGAGTTTGATCGATCGGTTTTCTGATGCTGGTGATCGCAACAACCATCACTAGCAAGGCTTCCGGCAATATGCCCTCTGTTTGTGCATGCTATCTCATTTTCTATTTGTCTCAGGCTCTGGAGGGTCTAGTGTCTGCCTGACCGAGGTTGCCCAAGGCTTGAAGGAGGGCAAGAGCTGTATTGCCATGATTCTGGCTTAGACGCCTTTTATCGTCATGAGACAACCAGATTAGCGGGGAGTCCACTACTACTACAGATAACATTTCCCACCCAATCTTACATATGCATTGCTCACATCACTCGGCCCTCAAGCTCGGTCTTTTCTCACAAGGCCTTATTCTCACTTTTCTCTCCTCGTACATCTCTCTATTCTTTATTCTCTCATTTTTCATCCCTTCCCAGGTATGGTTGATGGACAAACTGCAGGTTGTGGACTCTTACCCAGCATATTCAGCTCGTGGCTACTTCTTCCGGCTCCGTCTAGTCAATGCCCTTGATGAGGGATGGTGGTTTGCTTGGATGTGTCGCTTGTCCGCAGACCGTATTGCTTGGCGGTGTCCTTGGCTGAGCCTTCCGGCAATGAGTTACAACATGTCCCGACAGACTGGGATTCAATTGATTGGCCTCACTCACTGTGTATTCTACTTCCCATTTCGAATTCGACGCCAATTCGGCCATGATCAGACCTGCCCGCCAGAGGGGATAGAGTATCCTGCTGCATTTCCAGCCCGAGGCGCACAGCTTACTCGGCAGTAGCTGCCATGATGTCCTGTACAACCCGAGCCTCAGCCAAGGTAAAACCTGATATGAACACATCTTCCATACCGTGCTCGATTTCGAGACCTCCTGGCCCTCGCTCCTACTTTCAGTTGCACTTTGTCTGATGAGTGCTTGGATTGGCTCAATGAGGAGGCACAGATTGGGCCTAGCTTGGCATCAGAGGCTTCGACTAGCTCTGGGAGGGGGCGCAGGAGCACCTGACTTGACTCTGCCCCGGATTTATTGCTTTATTAGTACTTTCAAGTTTTCTTTATGAATGTAATAAAAAGCAACTTCGATTGTATGCAAGAGCAGGAGAACTCTGTTTTGAAATCAATGAAATTGAAGGTTGTGGTACTGAAAATTTTCCGCTATGGCCCAAAAATGGTCTTAGTTGTAAAAAGATTAATTTGAACAAAGTCGGCTCTTATTAAAACTTTTCAAAAACATTTCCGATATGGATCAGAACTGGACATGCTTTGAGATCTGTCACTGAGATGTACAACCCCGGATCCCTGCAACTGGAAAGTTGCCTCTAGTCTGAAGAGCATTGCAGCACTGCGCAGCAACGAAAAGTTGCCCCTAGTCTTAAGAGCACTGCACCGGAGATCATAATCGAACCCTTGAATGCTGAATAGACAAAGATGACCGAGATGATCAAATGGAAAAAGTTGATCGGGGAAAAGGGTTATGGCTGAACTTCAGGATGAAGCTGCCGACGTATCCCAAAGATGGGAATCAAGCCTTACGTAGTTCAGGCTTAGGTTCACTCGAGTATTTTCACTCTCCTTTTACGCTCTAACTTTTGCCAAGGCCGCCCTTTGCGGGTTTTCAACCTTGCGAGCTCAGTTTTTATATTTTCCAATTTTCTATGCTCTAGCTTTTGCCTAGGTCGCCCTTTCGGGTTTTCGGCCTAGCGAGCCTCTCAAGGGTAATATTTCTACAACTTGTCCATGTTGATCGGTTGGGAAAATTCCAGGCCATCTAGGTCCATCAGAACCACAGCTCCACCTGACCAGATAGCTTTGATGATGTAGGGACCGGTCTAATTAGGTCTGAACTTGCCCCTTGGGTCGTGGATAGGAGCTCGGTTGTCCTTGAGCACCAAATCCCCTTCCTTTAGGTTCCTAGACTTAACCTTCTTGTTGAAAGCTCGGGCAATTCTGCACTGATAACTTTGAACATGGTACAGTGCTTTCAGTCTTCTCTCATCGAAGAGCATGAGCTCCTCAAACCTGCTCTGCTGCCAATCTGCTTCGGCTATTTGACACTCAGCCAATAGTCGTAAGGACGGAACCTCAATTTCGATAGGTAAAACGGCCTCCATCCCATAAACTAATGAATACGGAGTCACTCCGGTAGAAGTTCTAATTGAAGTCCTGTAGCCCCACAAAGCAAATGGCAGCTTATCTGGCCAATCCCGGTAGGTTTCCACCATCTTTTGCAGTATATGCTTGATGTTCTTGTTGGCGGCCTCAACCGCTCCATTGGTCTGCGGCCGGTATGTGGATGACTTATGAAAAGCCACATTGTATTTTTCCAACAAGTCTATCACTTCCTTCTTGAAGTGGGAACCGTTATCTGAAATTATCTCGTTTGGGACCCCGTAGCGACAGATGATGTTGTTTCTGATAAACTTCGCGATGTGTGAAGCCTTCAACACCGCATAAGATTGGGCCTCGACCCACTTCGTAAAGTAATCTATCGTTACCAGGATAAACTCATGCCTATTCGATCCCTTTGGGGTAACAGCTCCGATCACATCGATTCCCCAAACTGAAAACGGCCATGGGGATGTCATGTTGTACAGCTTTGACGGCGGGATGTTCATGCGGTTTGCATGGATCTGGCATTTGTGGCATCGCCGAACAAAGCCGATACAATCCTCTTCCATGATAGACCAGTAGTAGCCCTGTCTGAGGATCTTTCTGGCCAGCATTACTCCATTCATGTGTGCCTTGCATTCTCCTCCGTGGATGGCCTCCATCAGGCGCTTCGACTCTTCAGCTTCTACACAGAGCTTATGCATTCCCAAATGACCTCTCTTATACAACTTACCCCCACAGATGATGAACTGAACAGCCATTCTTCTGATTGCCCTTGGCGAATATGCTTCCTTCTCCAAGAAATTCCAAATGTCGTA
>NW_021026456.1:113455-176348 GCF_004153795.1 Camellia sinensis
GCAAGCATAAGGATGCTAATTGAAATATGCCCTAAAACTAACCACTGAAAACAGGTAAGTAAAAGGGAGAAAGAAATGGGGGTTGGAAGACATGCATCGTACACACGCACGCTTATTACAAAATTTGCCCTCTCGACGGAGGGTTTGAATGAATAATACAAACTGACTAATTAACTAACTAACAAGCTAATTAATTATTACTTAACCAAATGAATAATGCATGCTCGATTGCCGTCCTGAAAAGCTCTCCGATTTCTCTCAAGAGGCTCTGTCTGCAGGGTGTCCTTGAGAACTAGCTGCTGGATCTTACCACAACAGTGCTGAGGAGTGCACCAGTGGCCTGCCGGCCATGAGGAGCTTCTGCCGACCCCCCTGTCGGCCAAGAGCAGGTACTACCGGCTAAAAATGAAGGACTGCAGGCCAACTACAAGAGGGTGCTGGCCATTGGTGTGCTGTGACACCAAGCTGCAGCAGAGCACAAAATAGAGAAAAATTGAGGGTCTCCCAAGGGTATATACGCACTATGCCACCCCATATCACCTCAAAACATCAAGGGAGAGGCATAGTCGAATCCAAGACCATCAATCACACATCCCGATGCATGATAGCCAAAGATCCAACTTGTGCAAATTCAATGTAAAATGAATGCACAAATAAACATACAAAGCCTAAAACTCTATCATACGCCGTCAAGAGCGTCAGCGACCGAGAATTGAGGCACGTTTCATCACTTGAAGTATGAAACGTCTCTTGTTTCTCGTGCTCGGATTAATACTTAATCCAAACAACAATGCAACACAAGCATGGCAAACATGCAATATGACTTAAACATGCAAACATGCAACTACATGGCATACTTAATGCTATGTGATATGATTAACTTAACAAAGCTAATGATATGCGAACAATGCTAATGCATGCATGCACAATGAAATGCTACAAGGACAAATTAGCAATGTTAGGGACATGCATACTCAATGCAAGGCAAAATAACTTGGCATACACAATGCAAATAACCATGTGGCATGCACAATGCAATGTAGGATGGCATACTACGTGCAATGAACAATATGGCATACTCAATGTAATATACATAGCATACTCAATGGACTTAAACCAAAAGGGTAGACCTCAGTCATGCCCAAATCAGTGACCACGACATAAAAGTGAAGGCACCAAAAGCATATATAAGCATGCACATGCAGCGGCCCATCAAAGAGGCCTAAGAGCACAAGTCTCAAGAGTGCTCAAAGAGTGACCAATGTGGAAGTGTAACAACACTAAGTGCACTGAAACAAGGTACTAAATGGTGCCAAACCATTCAATCAATCATAAGTATAGCATGCAAAGGTCCTAAAGCATGAAAGCTAATAAAGAGGACTACAAAGGAGGCATGCGATACATGGCAAGCATGCATGAACCAACCATGGACAGAGCTGAAATAGGTCAAGACCATGACCGAAGCATGCTAAGGTGGAGGCTCAAAGACCTAGGCATGCAAGCATACAAGCTAAGCCAAAAACTAGGCAACAATGCACAACACTCAAAGGCACTTAAAGCATGAATGAAGTAGGAACATGGCATTGCTATAAGCTTTGAAATGTCATGTTAGATGATACCAAATCATGTACACAACACAAATGAAGCATGCTATGGTGCTTAAAGCTTGAAGCAAGCATAAGCACATGTACTACGAGTATGCAAAACATGAAGCATATGGCTAAGGCAACCTAAAACAGTCCTAGAACATGTCGAAATGAGTCCAAAACATGCATGGAAGTAAGCCAAAACATGCTAACGTAAAGGGCGTAAGACATGATGCATACAAGGCAAATAAGGTGGATTACACTACACCTATTAAGACCAAGCATGGGATGACTTAACCAATAAAAATCAAAGTTATATCATAGCAAAATAACCCCAAATAAGCACTGAAATGATGGCTCGCAAGCTAAGGCATGAAGGCATGCACAATGATTCATGTTAAGGCATAAAGGGAGAAACCCTCCAACGCATTGAATGGCTGACAAATGTGAATACATGGACATGAAACATGAACTGAAATCACATTATGAATGATGCCAAATCATTAAAATAGTCCAAGTAATGCATGCTAGAAGACTCAATACACAAGGCTAACAAGCTAGATTGAACCAAGGCTATACAAAGCAAGTCATGCATGACCAAGACAACATAAATCAGACCTTAAACATACTAAAACATGAACAAAGTCCTCTCAGAGCTAAGCCAAAAGCATGCTAAAATGACACGTCAAAGCATGATGCATGTTAGGCTATTTCATGGAAATGCACTACAAGTGCATGGAGCATGCAAGGAGCTATTAAACCAAACCCTAACAGAGATATGACATGGTAAAACAACACCAAGAACATGCTGAAATGGACTCAAATCAAGCTAGAATGACATGCTACTTCATGAAGCACACTAGACTAGTTTGTGTGATTTACACTACAAGTGCATTAGGCATGCATGGAGTGACAAAACCAAGCAAAAATAGTGGCATGCCACAGTAAAATAACCACAAATACATCCTAAGATATGGCCAACATAAACTTAACAAACATGCTCACACATGAGGCATTCAAAGCAAGTAACAAGACACAAGGAGAGGGGATGACCCTCTCCTATTTAAGACCCCAAAACCACATTTCCACCACTAAAAATCCTCTAGATTTCAGTGGTAGAAAGGTCATGCAAAGGTTGCAACAAGAGCCTAAAGGGATGACTCAAAACAAGGCCTAAGAGGGGGGTAGATCACCCTAAACGAAAAATTGACCTTAAACAAACTTTTTAATCATGCAAAAACAGAACTTTTTCCAGTAGAAAGCTAAGCTTAAAGCAGCATGCAAGAAGGGCCAAAAGCTTAAGCAAGAATGGGGGTTTTAAGGGATAGAAACTCACCCTTGAAAACCTTCTTTAAAACTGCAGCTCTAGCAAGTTTTTCAAACTCAAATCAACCCAAGAACACCAAAAACAACTTCAAGAAGCCTCAGCAACACAAACAAGGTGTTTAAGTGTGTGTTTGTGTGTTAAACTAAGACAAAACTACACTTTTGAAGCACAAAACAAGAACAAGGAGAGAGATATAGATGCAAAGCTATATCTATAACTCTCAGCCCCTTTTTCTGAACCTCTAAAATGAAGGAGGAGCCTCTCCTTATATAGAAGAAAGGTAATGCAAAGCTTGTTAAACAAGCTTGAAAAGAGCTTCATCCCTCCATACATGTGTATGAAGGAGAAATGAGTGGAAACCAGCTGGCTCAAAAGATCTGGCGTGAAATTTGCTGAGACAAGGTGTTCTGCCGGCCATCAGTAGTGGCCGACAGTGCCTCATTGATGGCCGGCAGGCTTCATCAATGGCAGGCAGGGACAAAAGCATGGCCAGCAGTGGCAGGGAGTGGCCGGCAGTGCACCAAGAGAAGCATGCTAAAAGGACCAACATATGGTCCAAAAATGGGGCAGAAAGGATACAGGGTTTGGAAAACTCAAATCTGTGATGTTCCGCCGTGGAAGTCGAGTACTCGACGAGCAATCGAACTTATGGCTGGATGTACCTGCAAGCACAACTAAGTCTTAAGGACGGTCAAAAATAGGGTGTCTACAGACGGGTTCAATAGCATTATTTTGTGATAGTTTGAGTTTTCCGGCTACTTCTCCACCCTTTTAAGGTCCCTGTACCAATGTAATAAGCACATATTTGGTTTTTTTTTATTTTTAGTTTAGTGATGTAAAAAGTTCTTTTCGCGATCTAATATATGCGCAGTCCGCTCGAGTGGAGAAGTTTACGCTCGAGCGTAAGACACAACATTTTGTTCCGCTCGAGCACAAGAAATGCCGCTCGAGCGCCAAGACACAACAACAAGGCACAACCCGCTCGAGCACAATAAGACCCGCTCGAGCGTAGAAGACACACTTTCAATATTTTGCAGACAACAGACAACTCCCTCGAGCGTACGGAATTCCGCTCGAGCGTCAACCCACTCGAGCATAGGATACGCCGCTCGAGCGTGAAAAACACTCCTCTAGTACTTCTACAGACGTGCCAAGTACTGAGAGTTTGCAACTTCAGCTCAAGTGCAATAAGGCCAACTCGAGCGGAGGACCAAAATTCTGGACAACTAAGCTTGGCAAAAACAAGCAACTAACCTGTTCCAAACGTAACCACAATAACCCAAAGGCCCATTTCAAGAGATAAAAGAGAGAAAAGAGACAATAATATGGAAACAATAAACCCGAGTCCGAAACACAACAAATGAAGGTTTAAAACCGAGATCGCTATATAAAAAATTGAAGAGATAGTCAACGAAAATCAACAGATAAAAAAAAGTTAATAGATAAATTAAAGGGTAAAATTAGAAACAAAATATTCTTCAAAACAAACAAAATGACTTCTCACTAAACTATTTCACAAATGGTGGACCTTTTACCAACAAAAAATATTCACTAGACTTAATACTTTATACTTTTCTTAACTTAAACTTTTCAACAATTAACCCAAAAATCAAAGGGTCTGAGTGTATTAAAATATGATATTTGAGTACAGGAAAAAATTGAAGACCCTTGCAATCTCACTCCTAAATTTGCTTTAAATGATGCAAACTTCTGAGTAAGAATAATACAACTTCTACCTTGTCATTGTTTGTGAATTTAAGAGTGAAATTTAAGATCTCTACCTTGAAGCGTTGGTAAATATATAAAAAGTTTGAAGGGCCAAGTATAATAAACTTACATAAACTCCACCATTTCTCATACATATATAAGCATGCTGTGCTTACTTTGCAGGGCTATCCACCCATAAGTTATGATATTTGTGGGTTAATTATCATAAATATATCGTAATTGAATCCTTTTAAAGTTATAATTAAAAAAATAAAATAAAAAAAGTCATAATAACCAAGTAGATATAACCAAAAAGTTTTGAGACCATAACAACAACAATAATGTCATAACTAACATTACAATAAATTATAACTAATACCATAATAGGTCATAATCAAAGATCACAAGTATTGTAACTAGGCATATGATACACACCCCAGGAGGGGTGTGTATAAGATTGCAAACGAGCTGAACCAAATTGAGTCGAGCTTTTAAGTGTTCAGACTTATTTATTAGGAATTAGTCGAGCTCAAACTCGAGTCGAGCTCAAGCTCATGTCGAGCTCAAGTCAAGCTTAAATAATTGAACTCAAGCTCGGCTAGTCTCATCAAATATTTGATAAACTCGAGTTCAGCTCGAGCTCACTCAATTACATAAACGAGCTGAGTTCGAGCTTGAAAAAAATTAAGCTTAAATTAATTTACTTATTAAAATAAAAGAAATTAGAGCAAAATATACAAGAATACCTATATTAATAATAAGTTTCATCAATCAAATATGTAAATTTACACAAACATTAAACACAAATTAGAAAAATAAAATAAAATAAATTATTAAAAATTTATTTGATATATTATTAAAAGTAAATATTAATTTATTTTCTTTATGTTCATGAATCTTATTGAGTCGAGCTTGAGACTACTCGAGCTCAGCTCAATTAATAAATGAGCTTAAAAATCAAACTAGACCTCGTTCATTTAATAAATAAGTCAAGCTCAAACAAGCTTTAAACGAGCCGAGCTTGACGTTTATAGTAAAATTTCCCTAATGTCATGAGGAATTTTAGTTCTAATTCTAGTTTCGTTATGAATGTGTAGACACAGATGGTTTTATTAGCGAATATAATCAAAATAATGAAGCATTCCTTTCATATCTGTTTTGCTCATTTAATGACTCTTTGGATGGACAATTCATATTCTAGAGTATGGTTAATTTGGTTGTTAACCATGTCACTATCTTGGTATTGTTTGCAGGCCGAATATGTGAATATGGGCTTTTCACGATCCTCGCAATGCTTTATTACGATGATATTTGCTTTGCAGAAATTGTTTGGTTCACTATGTTTATTCTCAATTGTTGCACCTTAGATGGTTTGTTTTTTTACCTCCATGATTTCATCTTGCTCAAGAACTGAAGTTGAGACTTGTCACCATTTTTTTTAGCCATCATGGCATTCAAAATTGAATGAAAAGAGAATTTTGAATCATATGCACACACAAAAGACACAAGATTTATGTGATTCGCCTCAAAATTAGGCCTACATCCACGGCTACAGTGATTTCACTATGATAAGAAGTCATGAGTGATTTACAAGTTACAAGAGATTTACAATTCCCTTACCTATAAATACATAAAAAGAGAGATCCCTAAGTGAAGTCACTTAGTTCTACCTGATAAAGAACTACACTAGTTTCTAGAGACAGAATTTCTTGCAATTTGAGAACAACTTTTTTTTATTGTATATCTTTGTATGAACTCGTATGACCAACATACTAGACTATGAAAATATAGTTGCGCAAAATTTCTTACAATTTGAGAACTTTTTTTTATTGTATATCTATGTATCAACTCATATGACCAATATGCTAGAATACGAAATATCATGAATCGTAGTAAAAGAGCTGAGACATGAACAATAATTTATCTAATAAAACAATTAAATATCTCATAAGTGAATTATGCTAGTCAAACACTGCCAACATGTGTGTCAGCCACCAAAACTCACTCCAAAATAGGTGTCCAACCGGGTTTGGACCAAACAGTTTAGCTAACTACACATAGATCTCATAAGTGAATTATGCAAGTCAAACATTGCCAACATGTGTGTCAGCCACCAAAACTCACTCCAAAAGAGGAGTCCAACCGGGTTTGGACCGAACATCTTAGCTAAATACACATTAGGGTATCTAATCACCTCACACCAGTGAGACCGCTCCTATTGGCACAAATTGTTGCACCAAATGAATTTTGGAACCTTGGAGAAGCAAAAACGTAGAAGTTGAAGCAAATGCAAATTTTTGCTCATAATGAATATTGTAGATGGACATCCTTATTTTGGTCTTTAATTCTCATTATTGACAGCTCTTGTATTTATATTACAATACAATTGAAAATAGTTTTAAACTAGATACGTTTTTTAATTATAATTTTCACAACTAAGAAATAATTTTTATTGATACAACCACATAGTATACAAAAATATGACATAATTTTACCCTAAAAAATATACTTTTAGAGTTTGGGACACCTCACTTGGAATTATTCAATTTTTATCTCCACTTGCTATGTCTCTCAAATGAGGAGGTCTCTTCACTTTATATAGTCATCCACTTTGTCAAGGAAGGATTATGATCAATTTGACCTAGGAGACATTACTAAGCTTCTAGAATATTCTAGGTTACTCTCATCCTTCCACTATAGTTTAGATTTCTCTAAATTATTCTACTACATAATGGAATTTTTTATACTTCTCTAGAACACTCCCGAATGTTCAACTTTATAGATTTGTTAGATTTCTCTAAATTTCTCCAATATTTCTAATTCTACTAGGATATTCTAAAATCTTCTTGATTTGTCTAAAACTTTTCATAATCTTCTAGATTCTCCACCATTGTAAAATGATGCCGAAAAACACTAGAGAGTTTGTATTGATTCTCAACGGACTAGACCAGGTCCAGTTTAGGCCTGTGGACCCACTACTGGTTCCGTTTCAATTATCTAAACTATTAATTTTTGGGGTTTTCATGTATGGATTATCCATACAAAAAAATATTGATTCGATAATTGTAATTATTTTGATTTCAACAAATTTGTTTTCAAAAAATTATGAACTATAAAATATAATTTTAAAAATAACCTACTTTTTGAAAACAAATGCAATTAATTAAATCATGTGGTTATAATTATTAGAGATCAATTTGAATCTTTTTTCTATGCATGAAAGCGAAAAAATTAATGATTTAGATTGTTGAACTAGTGTCATGGTCCCATTAATCCTGTATTTATATCAAAAGTTAGATATATACTCACCAATCTAACATCTTCCAATCACCCATTACTAGGTACTAATTAGACATTTTGTTTTAGGAAAAATATACTTTACATCCCAAAAGCTATAATTAAAGATATTATTGATTGAGATTAATCAGGGAATTTGGATAGAGCTCCATTATTATAAGTTTAAATTAGTACAAGGACAAGCAAGAAGATTGTCAGTTCCAGTCCTTTAACATTTTATAGAACAAATCCTGACCAAAGTACCCCTATTAATAATACTTTGTTTGGTTATTAGACAACAGTTTTTAGAAAATTTTATTTTTTTATTTTTGCATATTTTAATGTTTTCAATGAATTTTTCTAATATTTTAAGCAATTTTTTTTAAAAAAAATTTAGACACACCAAACATAAATACACTTACAAAGTATAATATTTGTGAAAAAACATTTTAAAAAAATATTCTAAATACCAAAAAATACAAAAAAAATGAAAATTCAGTATTTTTTTTCATATTTTTGTATATTTATTAATTTTTAAAATATTTTTTTCACAAATATTTTACTATTTAAATACATCTAAGTAAGATGCATCTAAAAAAGTAAAAAACAAAAAATTGATTAAAATTTAAAAAAAATACGAAAAACAAAAAACAAAAAAACTCAATTTTCAGAAAACTAAATTAAAAAAACTAAAACCAAACACTGTCACTCCCCGACATTTTAATTAATCGGAAACATTACCAAAGCCTGTAATTTAGGTCCTTTTTTTTTATATATGTCTATTACACTTGAGTAATAGAAGCATAATAACACTAGTTCTCACTCTCAACGAATGCAACAACAATAATACATGCCAAGCTTCTGCTATGGAGCTACAAATAAATAATTACAAACCACAAGATACATTTTTCATTCTCTTAACATCTATGATAAAATTTATACAAAGAGATACATGGAATCCATACTCTTCAACTAATGAATCTGAAATTCTCTTCCTGAAAAAGAATAAAACAACAAGGGGTGAGCACTAATGCCAAGTAGGAATCTCATAGTTCTGCAACAATAGCTAACACATAGATAGAAATGATCATGCATGCAGAGTGATACCATATAGTAAGGTGACATTTTGTAAGTTCAAAATATTAAACGAAAAGTATCTTTTCTTAAAATTTCACTTGAATAGTTAAGAAAGCTATAGCGATCCCGGTTTTCCCTCCATTGTTTATTGTATTCCGGACTCGGTTCCGTGGATATCTGTTGTTGTCTATATCGCATTTCCGTCCTTTAATTCTTTGTATTTGAGTTTTGGGATGTGTTGGGCAGGTTTGTAACAAGTTGGGTGTGTTTTGAAATAAATAGTTGCTGCCTAGATTTTGGCTTCTTTGCTCAAACGAGGCTTTTGTCGCTCAAGCGAGCTCTGTGTTTTAGTTCCTTCGCTCGAGCCAGGGTTCCTTCACTCGATCGAGCTTTGAGTGGTGTGCCTCTTCGCTCGAGTGAGCACTCGTGCGCTCGAGCGTGCGTCTGCGTCTAGTTTAGACCTGAATCGCTCGAGCAAGCTAGGTCTATATTTTGGATTTCTTCACTCGAGCGAGCACTCATACGCTCGAGCGTGCTTCTGGGTTGCAGACCTGAAGCTTCGTGTGGTTCACTCGAGCAAGGCTTTGTAAGCTCGAGTGAGGTTCGTCTGTGTCTGGTCACTCGAGCGACCACTTCTTCGCTCGAGCGAGCCTCGAATATATTAGTTGACAGCAACGAGTTAAACATCACTTTTTCATCATCTTCTTTACTCAAACTCTAGCCCCGGCTGCTTCTCTCTCTAAACCACCACTTCTTTCTATAAGAAATCTTGATCTAGGGTTCTCCTACACTATTTCCTTTGTATAAAAGCTTAAGTTTCGCGTGGGCTACGTCTTGATCCGAAAAAGATTGGTTTTGGAGCATCTTGAGTTTTCTTCCTTCTTTTCTCTTGAGCTCCGAAATTTGAGGTAGGGATAACCTACTCCTTTCTATGAGTTTTGACATAAATGTTGGGTATTTTGTATAGATGGTGTTGCTTGGGAGTTTTGGAAAAGTTAGGGTTTGTTTTGAAGTTGTAAAAAGGGGGTTTTCTATTGCTAAGCTACATGTGTATGTGAGACCTTGGAAAATGGGGTTATTGTTGTAGGATTGATGAAATTGAACCTTAGGGTTGATTTTCGAGAAGAGGGGGAAAATGCCCTAAAAAAGTTTTAAACAATTAATTTGTATAATTAATTTGGAAAGATATGGAATTGAGTTGAAAATCATGAAATTGGGAAATTATGAGATTGAATGGTGTAGTCGGATTAATTAATTACTCACCTATGGAATTGTTGATAATTTATCTGTTTGCTAAATTTATTATCTGTTTAGAAATAATTGTTTTGGGCTATCGGTGGAGGATAGTCTTGATTGTTGTAGACACTGCATGTTGATTAGGGAAAACTGAAACTAATCAAATGGGTTATGTCATTGAATATGACGGTTGAATTAACACATTAAATATGTGCCTGGATTGATCATTGTATATGATAAAATGTTTAAATGCATTGCATATGTATCTTGTTTGGGAGGAGATAGGGGATGTACTTCATGGTTTGGGAGGAGATAGGCTATGTATTCTCAAACCTGTTTGGGAGGAGATAGGGGATGGACTCCAATGATAACTAAGTTGGCCGGAGTGTCCAGGGTGAAAGTCCCGAAATCTTAATTACGTTTACATAACGTATATGAATTGAAGTATTGAAACGTTAATAATATGAGTTGTAGTCTCATTTGAAATGGAAGTATTGAAGTGCTAGTAATCTGAGTTGTAGTCTCATTTTGCATTGATTATGATTGATATGTGAGTAGTATGAGTTGTAATCTCATTTTGAACTGTTTGGATAAATAATGAGCCATTTCTATGAATTAGATTGGAAAATGAAACGACAAAGGATTGAAACACGGTTGTGAATATGGGTTGGTTATGGAAGAGATGTACGTTTGTTTATATGAGTTAGATATCTATCAAATGCTAATGTTTTAGTTGTTACTCATATTTGGTTTAGCATATCTCTACTGGGCTTTGACTCACCCTTTATGGGACATCATTTTCAGGTACAGGTGATTTGCCGCCTCCAAGGATGTAGCTTGGGAGGTTTAGAAGCTGAAGGCTTATTTTTGTTGTTACCTTTTTGTATTACATGTAAATCAAGCCAAGGGCTTAATATGTGTAGAGTTAGAACTCTCTTTTGTTGAAACCAAGTGTTGACTTGAAAAGTTGTAGGCTCGTAGGACATTTACTTTTGTTGTCAACATGTAATATCTTTGGTAAGAAATACTCTAATGAATGAATAGATTTTACTTTCTCATGGCTATGGATATTATAAATGATTGGTTTATGTATTTATTTTGAGGGCATTACAAAAACTCCCTGCCATAAATGTAGTCTCTCACCATTAGGAGGGCAAAACTTCTCTTTGAAAACTAGTACACTTAAGGAAGAACATCATCTTAAATTTATCAACCCGATTTCAAATTATTCCTCATTTCGTTTCCATTTTAATATTCCACATTCTAATATTACACATTTCATTTCCATTTCCAATTATCATATTCCATAACATCAAAATCCAAAGGATTAGGATTCAACATACCACAAGAATTACAAACCCCTTTTTAATTCATTTCCCAATTACTTACAAAACAAAACTCATAATCCCTTTTGTCACAAGCAATCCATTGAGTTCATCATCACTAGCCCCGAATCCAATTTGCCACATGATGCCAATTTCAATCCTTAGTCCATTTTCCTTCAGTTCATTTTCAATTCATTTATTCTTCTCAATTCATGAGTCAATTTCATTGTTTCACAACAACCAAACTGAGACTACAACTCTGTGCTTTTTCCTAATCATACAAAATACACATAAACATTTCAAACTGCCATTTTACAAAAATTTCATCCGCAGGATCGGCACCTATGTATAAATTTCGGGACTTTCACCCAGGACACTCTGGCCAACTTAGTTATAATGGAGACATACACATACAATGTATTTAATCACATAATCACACATGAAGTACATCCCCTTTCTTCTCCCAAACAATCACATATACAATGTATTAAAACACACAGTCATATTCAATGACAACCAGTTCTCAGACTTATCATATTATTTACTCTTTTCAACTAGCACAATACATGTGATCCAAAATATGATTTTCAAAATGAAACAAGTGCTCTTAAACATAGCACAAGAATTTCCAAAATCTTTTTCCAAAACATACAGTTTAAATCTTCAAAATCCATTGCATTCTCCATGATATGCATGATTTATAAATAGTCCGGTTTGCCTAGTCAACATGCAATTTCTACACCAATCACAGTTATCCTCCACCGATAGCCCAAAACAAATACATCTAAACCGATACATAAATTCCTTTAAAGATATGCTTTTCCAAAATCTTATATAGGAGTGATAATGCAAGTCAAACTCCAACATCATCATTAATAATCCTCCGATTTCACATTTACAATGACAATTTTAATTATTTATACAAAATAACAATTTGATCCAATTAGGGGAAAACTCCCATTCTTCCAAATATCAACCCAAACTCGACACAACTCAACTTGATTCAACACAATTTAACATAGTCAACACAATTTAACATAATCAACGCAACTCAACATAATCAGCACAATTCAACATAATCAACACTATTCAACATGACAACACCACTAAATGCAATTCAACATAATTCAAGGTGAACTCTAAAATCCCCATTTCATTTTTCATCCCAAGTCTCATGCCATCCATATCATTAACAAATTCTTTTCCCCAAATTTCATTTCATATTATAGCATGATTCACAATATCCATAATAAAGGTTCATTCGCTAATTTTTAACATAATTTTCAAACACTTCCAAAATTCAATTAAACTTGTATATATACAATTCAACCTCTCAATTTCATGATTCTACTTTCAATTTGGGCAAAATCATTAATTATCATCATGAATCAACTTAGGGTTTTGAAGAAAATCAAGAATTTCAAGAAAAAATGCAAACTTCTTAAACCATTACTCTTCATTACAATTTTTCCATTGATTATACACCTAAGGTTCATAGTCCATCATATTAACCCAACAATTGAACCCCCAACACTTCAAACCCTAAACCCCCAAATCTCATGATGTACACTATATGCTCAAAAATGGAGATCTTGTATTTATATAATCAAAATACCACAAATCTATCTATTAATGCAAGTATTGAAGAAGAACTAGGACCCCTACCTTACGAATCGAGAAAAAGAGCAAAGATTTGAGAAAAATCCTTCGCAAAGCCGAACTTCAATTGGTAGGAAGATGAGATCTTCATGTGTTCTTCACTTTTTGGTAAGAGAGCTTGGCCAAATCTTTGATGGATGGAAGGTATTTAGGTCAAGAGATCAAGGGTTTTCAGACCTACGGTGAGAGGAAGGAAGAGAGAAAAGAAAAGTGGAGAGAATGATCTAAAAAATCACTTTTTAAGTTGCTGAATTCGCGCAGTTCGCTTGAGCGTCTCTTTTCATGCTCGAGCATACCTGCTTCCAACACAAGTACTAAAACTTCAAACGGGTATAACTCTCCCATCCGGACTCCGTTTTAGGTCGTTCTTGTGTCCAAATTAAAGCCCCGGAGACAAGCTTTCCAATGGTTCTAGCCTCACACCCAAATTCAAAGTGTGGAAAAAGAATATGGCAAAAGAGTGACGGCTGCTTGTAGGAAGATTATTCACATTAAAGTTTTTGGTCCAATCTTACTTTACCATCATGTTACCACTTCAATCAATGACCCAAAATAAAAATATGAAGGCTCCAAACATAATAATAAAAGGTCAAAAACAATTCCACTAGCCTTAGAAATTCAAACTCAACCAGGCAGACCGCTCGAGCGCCCAATCTTGCGCTCGAGCGCGCAGGCCAACAAAGCCAGCCGCTCGAGTGACCACTCCTACACTCGAGCGAGAATTCACAACTCTCAAAATCTCGGACAGACTACAAAAGTACTGGAAACCTCACAAGTCCGCTTGAGCGTCAACTCCCCCGCTCGAGCGGAGGGAAAAATTCTGGATTGCTACAATCTTCCCTCCTTAAGGAATTTTGTCCCCGAAATTGCATTCGTTCTCAAAACCATAGCAAAATATAGCAACAAACCTCAATCTAATAACAAGGCATGACAGCAACAATATATATATATATACCTATCAATCTTTAACATCATTCAATCACACCTCATATCAATTTTAAACTCAAAAGTACAAAGTGTTACAATCTCCCCACCTTAAGAAATTTTGTCCTCGAAATTTAGAGAAATCGAAACAATAGTCAACCCACCATGGATTGAGCACAACTCTTAACTTAACACTCTTGAAATGTTAAATGAAAACTACTCTAACCCAATGGCAAGATATCACCACCAACCAAAAGCTAGGCTCCACTCGAGATAAATTATCAAGTTATGTTCAATACCTCAATGCCCCAAGGACACCTGGACAAGAAGAATCACAAGGGAGAGATCACAAATACCTTCCGATCAACACATACATCAAAACCCAACAGGTAAGGAGCGATATCAACCACTTAATATCCCAAAGTCCACAATAATTTCCCAACCAACAACAACATGGACAATGACTATCGAATGGCCAAAACTCAATTTCATAAAAAAAAGGAAACCACCGTTAAACCAAATACTAGGTCAACACAAGCAAAAGCAAATGATATATCACATTATACGGTCCAATACCACAATAGTCAATTGCATTTCAAATACTGACATTATCAATTCTTTATTCAGCGTAGCATTTAAAAGTGGAACAGTGAAAATCATTCATAAACATGTTCAGATTAAGTTTTTAACATTTAGTTCAACCGTGCTTTCCCAGGCCACACACAAGGAAAACAAAGTTTCATTTTCCACATCAATCTCAACATTCTCTCAGTGAATTCCAATCACCACCAAATAACCCCCGCCACCCATCCGGTGACATCACAACACATTTTCCATGCATACATGTGTTAACAAAAAATAGAAACAATTACAGTGCATCCAAAAAGTAGCATAGCACATGCGGCTTCCCACAAGTTAGAAGTCTCCCTATCATTACAAATATTAACACTAGCAATCGAGATATACATTGGCACAAGTGCACTTACAACAATTTTCATTCGAACATTTTTAACTCAATTAGAGTGGTTTCACAATTTCACATCAACAACGTACATATATATACGAGTAAGATCCAATGTCTTCATGTGCCACCTAAGGCACTACCTAACCATATCTCTATTTATCCAAAACAAAGCAAATCCCAAGACAATTAGACATCAATTGAATTCAAATAGCATTTATTGAAACCACCAGTTGCAAGTCAAACCAAAACAAATTAACCCAAACCAATCCTTAAATCCCACAAAAAGGGAACGACTACAAGAATCCATCTTCTTTACGCAACTTAGTCCAAATTACCAATTATCCACTCTCGTGGTTCAAATATCGATATATACATCATTTTACATCTCACAATTCATGATCATCATAATCACCAGCACCTATTATTCTCACACAAACAGAGCCAAGAAATTTATAACACTCCACTCCCAGACTCGGGTTACCAACACTTACATGTTACTTCACTCCATCTACTACGAGATGGAGCTTCATACACCCTCCTGTACGTTTCTATAATCTCACTGGACTTCTCGAATATGCGTTGCACTAGCACCATTCCCTATAGTCCCATCATTCTCAAGCCGATATAATAACACCTATTTCGAGTCACACAAAACAATTACCACCCGCACAACATTACTAGGAAACACGACTCACATTTCCTCCCAAGAACCACTTCCAGCATTTGTTCATACTCATGAACCCCATACTTCAATATTGTTAACTCCCTTACACACACACAACCACTAGCTCACAACACCTTACGCCAGCACTACTTTTATCACCATGAAGCACAATTTTCATATCACCACCAAGCACTCTCATGATTTGCTAAGTAACTCAAACTAACCTCATAACATCCTATGGTTCCCGTCGTCCCAATTATGCTCCCTAGCAAACCATATAGCTCCCACTTTCCACAAACATCTTAATTCAATTTTTAAAGCTCATAAGTCAATACATACCCCAATTGGAAAATAGGAACTGTTACACAACAAGATTGAAAAGTATAGCTTCTTATAACACATCCCACTATAAACAAGTTCCAAGTTCAATTACATGTCCCATACCTACATTCTTAGTCCCAACATGACCTCTTCTAACTTGCCTTAGCAGTCTATCAATAACAACCTCAAACATCGATCGACCGAACTCTAACTATTTCCTGAGACACTCACTCCTCCTACCAAGACACAAACCAACTTAACGTGTAATCACACAACACATAAACAAATTTTAAGCAACAAGCCACATGATTGAGTCAAGTCTACAAGGAAGATCTGTAACGCCCTCAAAATAATAAATATAATCCCAACATTCATGATATAGATAGACAAGAGAATAAAACATATTTCCATTTATCAGAGTATTCTTACAAAAAATAATACATGTTGACAACAAAAGTAAATGCCCTGTAGGCTTACAACTTTCCAAGTCAACACTTGGTTACGAACAAAAGAAGAGTTCTAACTCTCTACACAAGTAAAGCCCTCGGCTTGAATTTACATGTATCACCAAATATTGAATAACAAAAGGTCTTTCAACTCCTAAAACCAACAAGCCTAAGGCCTGTTTGGGTGGCAATAACACCTGAACCTGAAAATGATGTCCCATATAGGGTGAGCCAACACTCAGTAGAGATATGCTAACATAATATGGGCAATAAACTAAAACATTGGCATTTGATAATGTTTAACATCATATAACAACATACATCTCTTTCCCATTTCCTATCCAAACTAATTCATAGATATGGTTCCCTATTCATCCAGACGTTAAATGAGACTACAGCTCATATCAACAATAACTTCGATTATGATCAATTAACATGAGACTACAAACTCACATAATTAGCAACTTCAACCACTTCAAGTTCGAATGAGACTACAACTCATAATTATTAATCAATTTCAAACACCTCAACATTCAATACTTCAATTTATCATTTCAATACTTCATATTATTATCATTTCAATACTTCAATTTATCTACGTTATACAAAGCAATTAGGATTTCGGGACTTTCACCCTGGACACTCCGGCCAACTTAGTTATTTACTGGAGTCCATCCTATACTCTCTCCCAAATCCGTTTAGGAGTACATCCCCTATCTCCTCCCAAACCGCGGAGTGCATCGCCTACTTCCTCCCAAACAATATACATATACAATGTATTTAAACACTTATCATATACAATGATCAAGCCAAGCACATGTTCAATATGTTAACACATCTGTCATATTCAATGACATATTCAACTGATTAGTTTTAATTCACCTAATCATCATGCAGTGTCTACAACAATCAAAACTATCCTCCACCGATAACCCAAAACAATTATTTCTAAACAGATAATAAATTATCAAACAGATAAATTATCTACAATTTCAAAGGTGAGTGATCAATCAATCCAACTCCACCATTAAACCTCATAATTACCCAATTTCATTATTTCCAACTCAATTTCATATTTCCATAACTTTCCCAAATTAATTATACAAATTAATTTATCACAATAAATTAGGACTTTTCTCCCCCTTTTCTCTACGTTGACCCAAAGGTCCAAATATCATCAATGAACATCAATAACCTTATTTTATGACCCAAAATACACATGTATTGGTCAAAAGAACAAAACCCCTCTTTATACATTTTGAAATCCTAATACCCAAAACTTCCCAACTTTAACATTAAATCAAAATGACCACAAGTTTATGTCAAAGATAATAAATATGAGTAGTAATCCCTACCTCAAGTGAAGAGACCCAAAGGAGATGATGAACCAACTCGAAAGTACTCCAAACCCCAAGATTTTCGAATCAAAATGGAGGTCTTGCAAAGCTCTACAACTTTAATGAAGGCACAAGGGTTGGGTCTCACTAAACCAAGATCAAAATGTAGAAAGAAAGAGAGTTCTAGAGAGAGGAGCCTCTCAAATTAGGGCTTTGAAAAGCTAGAGAGAGAGAATGGCCCAAAAAAGTGGTTCAAAATGCTAAAATTCGGACTAATATAATACACAGTCCGCTCGAACGTGGAACGCCCCGCTTAAGCGTCAGACACAGACCCCCGCTCGAGCGTGAAAAGCAACGCTCGAGCGTCGAATGCACACTTCCAGAAGTTCTGCAGACGAAGGTCCCCGCTCGAGCGTGAAAATGGACGCTCGAGCGTCCGATGACCTGCAGAGAAAAGTACTGAGGGTTGGATAATCCCACTCGAGCGTCAAAACTTCCCGCTCGAGCGCCAAAAGCCCCGCTCAAGCGTGAAGACCAAAATCTGGGCACCAACTCTATGTTTCTGAACATAACCAACCTGTTTCAAACCTGCCCAACACGACCCAAGACTCAAATACAAAGAGTAAAGGATGGAAACGAGAATAAGATAACAACACATCTACGGAACCGAGTCCGGAATACAATAAACAAAGAAGGGGAAAACCGGGATCGCTATAACCTCCCCCCCTTAAAGAATTTCATCCCCGAAATTAGATATATAAAAGTTTTTAAAAGTATGATTTCTCAATTCTCAACACATTATAACTCAACATTCATCAACTTGACCCAATACCGGTCATCCCATCTCTTTTCAAGAGGCAATTTACAATATATTTTCAATATGCATTATCAACATGCTTTTCCTTGAAATTCAACAATTTCAACACAAGTATTCCATAATTCAATAACATACTCAATGTCAACAATATATTTGCATTTCCGATACAAAATTAACATATGCAATATTAAAGTAAACTCTCATTTAAGAACCATATTCAATGGCTATAACATTTCCACAATCTAAAACATATATAATGTTTCCAGAATTCATTAACAAACAAAATTCCCAATACATGGTTAAACATTAACAAACAAGTCCGGATATTTCTCGCGGACCTCCAACTCACGTTCCCAAGTGGCTTCCTCCACTCCGTGATGTTTCCACAAAACTTTCACCAAGGGTATCATCTTGTCTCACAAGACTTGATCTCGCCTATCCAAGACCCGTATCGGTCTCTCCTCATACGAGGCATCCTCGTCTACCTCTAGGTCGGTCCAATCCAATACATGTGACGGATCCGGCTCGTACTTTCGAAGCATGCTAACATGAAACACGTCATGCACTCCGGATAACTGCGGCGGTAGAGCTAAACGGTATGCAACCTCCCCAATCCCCTCAAAGATCTCAAAGGGACCCATAAACCGAGGGAACAACTTCCCACTCTTCCCAAACCTCATCAAATCCCGCCTAAGTGATATTTTCAGAAAGACATGATCACCCACCTCAAATGCCAAAGGCCTCCTTCGACGGTCGGCATAACTCTTTTGGCGACTCTGGGCTGTAACAAGAGACCCAAAATACACATGTATGGGTCAAAAGAACAAAACCCCTCTTTATACATTTTGAAACCCTAACACCCATAATTTCCCAAATTAAACATTTAATCAAAATGACTACTAGTTTATATAAAGACCATAAATATGAGTAGTTATCCCTACCTCAAATTTCGGAACCCAAAGGAGATGATGAACAAACTCGGAAGTGCTCCAAACCCCAAGATTTTCGAATCAAAATGGAGGTCTTGCAAAGCTCTACAACTTTAATAAAGGCACAAGGGTTGGGTCTCACTAAACCAAGATCAAAATGTAGAGAGAGTTCTAGAGAGAGGAGCTCTCAAATTAGGGCTTTGAAAAGCTAGAGAGAGAGAATGGCCTGAAAAAGTGGTTCAAAATGCTAAAATTCGGACTGATATAATACACAGTCCGCTCGAGCGTGGAACGCCCCGCTCAAGCGTCAGACACAGACCCCCGCTCGAGCATGAAAAGCGACGCTTGAGCGTCAAATGCACACTTCTAGAAGTTCTGCAGACGAAGGTCCCCGCTCGAGCGTGAAAATGGACGCTCGAGCGTCCGATGACCTGCAGAGAAAAGTACTGAGGGTTGGATAATCCCACTCGAGTGTCAAAACTCCCCGCTCGAGCGCCAAAAGCCCCGCTCGAGCGTGAAGGCCAAAATCTGGGCATCAACTCTATGTTTCTGAACACAACCAACCTGTTTCAAACCTGCCCAACACGACCCAAGACTCAAATACAAAGAATAAAGGATGGAAACGAGAACAAGATAACAACACATCCACAGAACCGAGTCCGGAATACAATAAACAAAGAAGGGGAAAACCGGGATCACTATAACCTCCCCCCCTTAAAGAATTTCATCCCCGAAATTAGATATATAAAAGTTTTTAAAAGTATGATTTCTCAATTCTCAACACATTATACCTCAACATTCATCAACTTGACCCAATACCGGTCATCCCATCTCTTTTCAAGAGGCAATTTACAATATATTTTCAATATGCATTATCAACATGCTTTTCTTTGAAATTCGATAATTCCCAATTCCATATTCCACCATTCCATAACATATTTAATGTTAAAGGTATATTTGCATTTCTATAACACATTCAACATATACAATGTTACATTAAATTTCCATTTTCAAGGCATTTTCAACAATACTTCCATAAATCAAAACATCTACAATGTTTTACAACTCAAAACATATACAATGTTTTTAGATTTCATCAAGACATAAAATTTCCAATACATGGTTAAACATTAACAAACAAGTCCGGATATTTCCCACGGACCTCTAACTCACGTTCCCAAGTGGCTTCTATTTCTCGCGGACCTCCAACTCACGTTCCCAAGTGGCTTCCTCCACTCCGTGATGTTTCCACAAAACTTTCACCAAGGGTATCATCTTGTCTCGCAAGACTTGATCTCGCCTATCCAAGACCCGTATCGGTCTCTCCTCATACGAGGCATCCTCGTCTACCTCTAGGTCGGTCCAATCCAATACATGTGACGGATCCGGCTCGTACTTTCGAAGCATGCTAACATGAAACACGTCATGCACTCCGGATAACTGCGGCGGTAGAGCTAAACGGTATGCAACCTCCCCAATCCGCTCAAGGATCTCAAAGGGACCCACAAACCGAGGGGACAACTTCCCACTCTTCCCAAACCTCATCAAATCCCGCCTAAGTGATATTTTCAGAAAGACATGATCACCCACCTCAAATGCCAAAGGCCTCCTTCGACGGTCGGCATAACTCTTTTGGCGACTCTGGGCTGTAACAAGCCTCTTACGGATAAGCTCAACTTTCTCCGTCATTTCTCGCACCAACTCCGGGCCGAACAAAGGCGCATCACCCACCTCGGCCCAACACACTGGAGACCTACACGGTCGGCCATACAAGGCCTCAAAAGGTGCCATGCCAATACTCGATTGGAAACTATTGTTGTAGGCAAACTCCACTAAGGGCAAGTGCCTCTCCCATAACCCACTAAAGTCAAGGACACAGTCTCGTAGCATATCCTCAAGGATCTGAATAGTACGCTCGGACTTCCCGTCAGTCTGAGGATGATAAGCCGTGCTAAAGGTCAACTTAGTACCCAAGGCACTCTGCAAACTCTGCCACAACCTAGCAGTAAAATGTGGATCTCTATCTGAGACGATCAACACTGGGACTCTGTGCAACCTCACTATGTCCCGAACATACAAGTCTGCAAGACAATCTACCGGATCTCTCACACGCATAGGGATAAAGTGCGCCGACTTAGTCAACCGGTCTACGACCACCCAAATAGCATCACTACCCCGCTGATTCCTCGAAAGACTCACAACGAAGTCTATCGTGACATACTCCCACTTCCATTCGACAATAGGCAAGGGTTGCAACAAACCCGCTGGCCTTTGATGCTCGTCCTTCACTTGCTGACAGGTAAGGCACTTAGACACAAACACTGCCACATCTTTCTTCATCCCCCGCCACCAAAACTGGTGACCCAAATCGCGATACATCTTAGTGCCTCCCGAATGCACCGCAAGGCGTGAATGGTGAAACTCTTGGAGTACTTCCTCTCAGCAAGACTCCGGCACAAACAGACGGTCTCGGTACCTCACACTCCGGTCGGGATACACAGTCAAACCCTTCTCAACCTTCCTACGGGAGATCTTCTCTCGGAGGGATTCTACCTCAAGGTCACTCCTTTGTGCCTCTAGTACACGATTCACAAGTGTGGGCTGCGCAACTACAGAAAACAAGGTCGCAGACTCAACAGATTCACCCAGAAACAGATCAAACTCACCAAGTGCACCCAACATCTCCCACTCCCGGATGGCTATACAAGCTACATCGCTAAAGGATTTCCTACTAAGGGCATCGGCCACAACATTGGCCTTTCCCGGGTGATAGTGCAACTCAAAGTCATAATCCTGAATGAACTTCATCCACCTTCTCTGCCTCAGATTTAAGTCTGTCTGTGTAAACAGATACTTCAAACTTTTATGATCCAAGAACACTTCGAACTCTCACCATACAGGCAACGCCTCTAAATCGTCAAGGCAAAAATTACAGCTGCTAACTCTAGGTCATGTGTCGGGTAATTCTTCTCATGTACTTTTAACGGACGTGAGCCATAGGCTACTACTTTCCCCTCTTACATCAACACACAACCCAAACCTTCTCGTGAGGCATCACAATATACTGCATAACCCAAACCCCTCTCCGAAATAATCAAAACTGGAGCGGTGGTAAGTCTAACTTTAAGCTCTTGGAACGACTTTTCACAAGTCTCACTCCATACAAATTTGATTCCTTTCCGCGTCAACCTAGTCAATGGCGAAGCAAGTTTGGAGAAATCTTTCACAAACCTACGGTACTAACCGGTCAATCCCAGAAAACTACGGATCTCAAAAACACTCTTAGGTTGTGCCCAATCCTGCACTGCCTCTACCTTGGATGTATCAACAGACACCCCTTCCCCGGAGACCACATGGCCTAAGAATTTCACTTCTCTTAGCCAGAACTCACACTTCCCGAACTTAGCATACAGCTTATGGGTTCTAAGCAACTCAAGCACTACTCTCAAGTGTTCCCCGTGCTCTTCCTCTGAAGGTGAATAAATCAGAATGTCGTCCACGAAAACGACCACAAAATGATCTAAGAATTCCCAGAAAATCTGGTTCATCAAGTCCATGAACACTGCCGGTGCATTGGTGAGCCCAAAAGGCATCACCAGAAACTCATAATGGCCATACCGCGTATGGAATGCCGTCTTCAGGATATCCTCCGCCCTGACCCTCAACTGATGGTAACCTGATCTCAAGTCTATCTTAGAGAAACAACGGGACCCTTTTAACTGGTCAAACAAATCATCTATACGAGGCATAGGGTACTTGTTCTTAACCGTAGCCCGATTCAAATTCCGGTAATCAATACAAAGTCTCAAGGCACCATTTTTCTTTTTAGCAAAGAGGGCCGGTGCTCCCCACGGCGAAGCACTAGGGCGGATAAAGCCCTTATCTAGCAATTCTTGGAGTTGAATCTTCAACTCACTCAATTCGGCTGGGGCAAAACGATACGGTGCCATGGAAATCGGTGCCATGCCAAGCGCTAAGTCGATAGAGAACTCAATCTCTCGGTGAGGTGGCAAACTAACAAGATCCTCGGGAAAGACGTCCGAGTACTCACAAACCACTCTTGGCAACTCAGCCTGGGTCTCATCACACTCACTACTCATATAGCTAGCGAGGAGATAACTAAGCTCACCCCGCCCTCACGGATCATACACTGGTGGCAAAACACAACCCACCCGATCTCCTAAGAAGTGAAAACAATCCCCACTCAAGGTACATACAGTGACCCTCTGGCGGTAGCAATCAACAATAGCCCGGTACGACGATAACCAGTCCATACCCAAAATCACTCAAAACCCGACATAGCCATTACTACAAAAGAAAATGAAAGTCGGCGGTCGGCGACCTCTATATCACAACCTCAACACCCCTATTTTAAAATCAACTCACCCCCAACAGGTGATACTACACAAATAGGAGATGCTAACTGTGCCAACTCCAACCCCAAAACAGATGCAAATGCAGCAGATATAAAGGAATGGGATGCACCCGTATCAATCAACACATTAGCAACCGAGTTGCAAAACAAAAAGGTACCACTCACAACAGATGGAGCCGGTACAAGATCCTGCGCGGTAACAGCATACACGCACCTTGTAGGCCCCTGGTCTACCTGTTCACCTCTCGTAACAAAAGACTGCTGCACGGACTGCGACGATGAGTCTCCCTGATTGGCCCTCGAGGCCTGAACTGACTGAACTGGCTGAAAACTCTGCCTCGACCCTGATGCACCAGAAGTGCCACCCAACTGCGGGTAAAACCTCTTCAGGTGCCCCGCCTGACCACACTGGTAACAAGAGAGTGGCTGGCCTCTGCCCTGACTCTGGCTCTGCAGACGAGCCGAAGATGAGGCTGCTCTCTGCCCTCCTCCCCTCTGCGGGCAAGCTGAAGACTTGTGGCCCAGCTGACCACACTTGTAACAAGTAAAGTCTCCCTGACTACCTCTCCTAGAGCCTGAACTCGGCACTGGAAAGGTAGATCTCGCAAACGCACCCTGGGACTGCTGAAGATTAGAACCCCTCTGCCTCCTACCATCTCCCTGGCCATCCTGACTCCTCTTGGAGCCCCTCATCCTCTCCTCCTCCTCATGCATAATAATCTCAAGATGGGCCGCAGCATCCACAAGGCGGCCATACTCCCGAGTCATGGACCCCGCAACTCTCATCTTAAGCCCGGTCCTTAACTTCTTCTCAAACTCAAGACAACGGGGTTCTTCAGACGCCACCAACTCAGGTGCAAACATCGATAAGCTAGTAAATGCGGCCTTAAACTCGGCCACTGATGTGTTCAGCTGCTTGAGCTGACAGAACTGATCCCTCAACTTCTCCCTAACAGCGGGAGGCAAGAACTTCTCTTGGAAAACATCTACGAAGGCCTCTCAAGTCCCACCAATACGACCTCGAACAAACTTCCACTACTGACCCGCGTCTCCCTTCAGTTGGAAGGACGGCAAGGTCACCCTCAAGGCTCCATCTTCGATGCCTAGCATCTGAAACGTCTTCATCATCTGCTCAAGCCACTCATCAGCCTTAAGTGGCTCTTTTGGATCCCCTAGAAACTCATCCGGATTAGACCGGAAAAACTCCATTTTTAGAAAAGAAGGCCCTGCCTCAGCAACATGGGCCTGGGCTTGATTCTCAGCTCTGAGAATGCCCTTGGATTCCCTCAATGCTCCTGCCATCTCGCGGGCTAAGGCGCCCATGGCCTGCTGACCTACTGGCTCAGCCACATTGGCCTGACCAACACCCTCCTGCTGCGCCAGAATTTCATCTAGTATACGCATCTCCTACCTCCTAGGCCTACCTCGCCTACCACCACGTCCTCATCCTGACATATTAATAAAGGTAACGAGAACATTAGCACATTCACAAATGTACTGTAGCTATAACACTCACATCCTAATTCATGGACAACTGTAATTCACTCCACGTAAGCACAGAATCACATAAGCACTTACGAATTTCATTTCTGGATAATGACAGTCCTGAGGCGTTGCTAGAGTTCCAGTTAAAAACAACATTGATCAAGTGCTTTTCCAACAGGACTCCCAGAAACCCAAGGATCCAATCAACATCCCCGAAACTAAATTCCATACCCATTTAGTCACATAAGCATGTTATCAAATAAACACATGGCATCATACATAAGTCTCTAACAAGCGAGACAAACCCATTGTAGTACTAACCACTCCCCACGTACCCAAGGTATTCAAACCCGGTACGCTCTGATACCAAGTTGTAACGCCCTCAAAATAATACATATAATCCCAACATTCATGATATAGATAGATAAGAGAATAAAACATATTTCCATTCATCAGTGTATTCTTACAAAAAGTAATACATGTTGACAACAAAAGTAAATGCCCTATAGGCTTACAACTTTCCAGTCAACACTTGGTTACAACAAAAGAAGAGTTCTAACTCTCTACACAAGTAAGTCCTCGGCTTGAATTTACATGTATCACCAAAATATTAAAATAACCAAAAAGGTCTTCAACCCCCAAAACAAACCAAGCTAAGGCCTTGGAGGCGGCATAACACCTGAACCTGAAAATGATGTCCCATATAGGGTGAGCCAACACCCAGTAGAGATATGCTAAACATAATATGGGCAATAACTAAAACATTGGCATTTGATAAATGTTTAACTCATGTAAACAACATACATCTCTTTCCATTCCATTATCCAAACCAATTCATAGATATGGTTCCCTATTCATCCAGACAGTTCAAATGAGACTACAGCTCATATCAACAATACTTTGATTATGATCAGTTAACATGAGACTACAACTCACATAATTAACACTTCAACACTTCAAGTTCGAATGAGACTATAACTCATATTATTATCATTTCAATACTTCAATTTATCTATGTTATACAAACGCAATTAGGATTTCGGCACTTTCACCCTGAACACACCGGCCAATTTAGTTATCACTAGAGTCCATCCCCTATCTCCTCCCAAATTCGGTTTAGGAGTACATCCCCTATCTCCTCCCAAACCGTAGAGTACATCCCCTATCTCCTCCCAAACCGCGAAGTGCATCCCCTATCTCCTTCCAACAATATACATATACAATGTATTTAAACACTTATCATATACAATGATCAAACCAAGCACATGTTCAATATGTTAACCCATCCGTCATATTCAATGACATATTCAATTGATTAGTTTTAATTCACCTAATCATCATGCAGTGTCTATAACAATCAAGACTATCCTCTACCGATAGTCCAAAATAATTATTTCTAAATAGATAATAAATTATCAAACAGATAAATTATCTACAATTTCAAAGGTGAGTGATTAATCAATCCAACTCCACCATTAAACCTCATAATTACCCAATTTCATTATTTCCAACTCAATTTCATATTTCCATAACTTTCCCAAATTAATTATACAAATTAATTTATCACAATAAATTAGGACTTTTCTCCCCCTTTTCTATACGTTGACCTAAAGGTCCAAATATCATTAATGAACATCAATAACCTTATTTTATGACCCAAAATACACATGTGTTGGTCAAAAGGACAAAACCCCTCTTTATACATTTTGAAACCTCACTTGTCCCGAAACTTCCAAGGAACTCCCATTAGAAACCACGTTGATCAGACGCATTTTCCAATGAGATCTCAAAGCAAGTTAGCCAGCCACAAGCACTATGAAGCTCGACCTATGCTCACACAATGCAACACATAATGTCCTACACCTCCTAATTTTATATGCAAATATCCTCACCAAGCGAAGCCAACCCATTGTGGTAAAAATCACTTCCCACGAGCTCCAGGTATTCCAACCCGGTTAGCTCTGATACCAAGTTGTCACGCCCCGACATTTTAATTAATCGGAAACATTACCAAAGCCTGTAATTTAGGTCCATTTTATATATATATATATATCTATTACACTTGAGTAATAGAAGCATAATAACACTAGTTCTCACTTTCAACGAATACAACAATAATAATATATGCCAAGCTTCCGCTACGGAGCTACAAATAAATAATTACAAACCACAAGATACATTTTTCATTTCCTTAACATCTATGATAAAATTTATACAAAGGGATACATGGAATCCATACTCTTCAACTAATGAATCCGAAATTCTCTTCCTGAAAAAGAATAAAACAACGAGAGGTGAGCACTAATGCCCAGTAGGAATCTCATAGTTCTGCAACAATAGCTAACACATAGATAGAAATGATCATGCACGCAAAGTGATACCATATAATAAGGTGACATTTTGTAAGTTCAAAATATTACACGAAAAGTATCTTTTTTTAAAATTTCACTTGAACATTTAAGAAAACTCCCTGCCATAAATGTAGTCTCTCACCATTAGGAGGCCATAACTTCTCTTTGAAAACTAGTACACTTAAGGAAGAACATCATCTTAAATTTATCAACCCGATTCCAAATTATTCCTCATTTCGTTTCCATTTTAATATCCCACATTCTAATATTACATATTTCATTTCCATTTCCAACTATCATACTCCATAACATCAAAATCCAAAGGATTAGGGTTCAACATACCACAAGAATTACAAACCCCTTTTTAATTCATTTCCCAATTACTTACAAAACAAAACTCATAATCCCTTTTGTCACAAGCAATCCATTGAGTTCATCATCACTAGCCCCGAATCCAATTTGCCACAAGATGCCAATTTCAATCCTTAGTCCATTTTCCTTCAGTTCATTTTCAATTCATTTATTCTTCTCAATTCATGAGTCAATTTCATTGTTTCACAACAACCAAACTGAGACTACAACTCAGTGGTTTTTCCCAATCATACAAAATACACATAAACACTTCAAACTACCATTTTACGGAAACTTCGTCCGCAGGATCGGCACCCATGTATAAATTTCAGGACTTTCACCCAAGACACTCCGGCCAACTTAGTTATAATAGAGTCCATCCCCTTTCTCCTCCCAAACAGTGGAGTCCATCCCCTTTTTCCTCCCAAACAAACATACATATACAATGTATTTAATCACATAATCACACATGGAGTACATCCCCTTTCTCCTCCCAAACAATCACATATACAATGTATTAAAACACACAGTCATATTCAATGACAACCAGTTCTCAGACTTATCATATTATTTACTCTTTCAACTAGCACAATACATGTGATCCAAAATATGATTTTCAAAATGAAACAAGTGCTCTTAAACATAGCACAAGAATTTCCAAAATCTTTTTCCAAAACATACAGTTTAAATCTTCAAAATCCATTACATTCTCCATGATATGCATGATTTATAAATAGTCCGGTTTGCCTAGTCAACATGCAGTTTCTACACCAATCACAGCTATCCTCCACCGATAGCCCAAAACAAATACATCTAAACCGATACATAAATTCCTTTAAAGATATGCTTTTCCAAAATCTTATATGGGAGTGATAATGCATATCAAACTCCACCATCATCATTAATAATCCTCCGATTTCACATTTACAATGACAATTTTAATTATTTATACAAAATAACAATTTGATCCAATTAGGGCAAAACTCCCCTTCTTCCAAATATCAACCCAAACTCGACACAACTCAACTTGATTCAACACAATTCAACATAGTCAACACAACTCAACATAATCAACACAATTCAATATAATCAACACTATTCAACATGACAACACCACTAAATGCAATTCAACATAATTCAAGGTGAACTCTGAAATCCCCATTTCATCTTTTCATCCCAAGTCTCATGCCATCCATATCATTAACAAATTCTTTTCCTCAAATTTCATTTCATATTATAGCATGATTTACAATATCCATAATAAAGGTTCATTCGCTAATTTTTAACATAATTTTCAAACACTTCCAAAATTCAATTAAACTTGTATATATACAATTCAACCTCTCAATTTCATGATTGTACTTTCAATTTGGAAAAAATCATTAATTATCATCATGAATCAACTTAGGGTTTTTAAGAAAATCAAAAATTTCAAGAAAAAATTCAAACTTCTTAAACCATTACTCTTTATTCCAATTTTCCCATTGATTATACACCTAAGGTTCATAATCCATCATATTAACCCAACAATTGAACCCCCAACACTTCAAACCCTAAACCCCCAAATCTCATGATGTACACTATATGCTCAAAAATGGAGATCTTGTATTTATATAATCAAAATACCACAAATCTATCTATTAATGCAAGTATTGAAGAAGAACTAGGACCCCTACCTCAAGAATCGAGAAAAAGAGCAAAGCTTTGAGAAAAATCCTTCGCAAATCCGAACTTCAATCAGTAGGAAGATGAGATCTTCATGTGTTCTTCACTTTTTGGTAAGAGATCTTGGCCAAATCTTTGATGGATGGAAGGTATTTAGGTCAAGAGATCAAGGGTTTTCGGACCTACGGTGAGAGGAAGGAAGAGAGAAAAGAAAAGTGGAGAGAACGATCTAAAAAATCACTTTTTAAGTTGCTAAATTCGCGCAGTGTGCTCGAGCGTATATTTTCACGCTCGAGCGTACCTACTTCCAGCACAGGTACTAAAACTTCAAACGAGTATAACTCTCCCATCCAGACTCCGTTTCAGGTCGTTCTTGTGTCCAAATCGAAGCCCCGGAGACAAGCTTTCCAATGGGTTTAGCCTCACACCCAAATTCAAAGTGTGGAAAAAGAAAATGGCAAAAGAGTGACGGATGCTTGTAGGAAGATTATTCGCATTAAAGTTTTTGGTCCAATCTTACTTTACCATCATGTTACCACTTCAATCAATGACCCAAAATAAAATATGGAGGCTCCAAACATAATAATAAAAGGTCAAAAACAATCCCACTAGCCTCACAAATTCAAACTCAACCAGGCAGACCGCTCGAGCACCCAATCTTGCGCTCGAGCGCGCAGACCAACAAAGCCGGCCGCTCGAGCAACCACTCCTACGCTCGAGCAGGAATTCATAACTCTCAGAATCTCGGACAGACTGCAAAAGTACTGGAAGCCGCACAAGTCCACTCAAGCGTCAACTCCTCCGCTCGAGCAGAGGGAAAAATTCTAGATTGCTACAAACACACTGATAATGCTTTACAAGATTGAACGCCTTGCACTTTTTAAAAATATTGGAAACTTAAAAATTCAATAAATTTTTATTTAAATCTCTATTTTTAATAAAATTTATATTTTTGAAATTTTCTCATCAAGATCTATCAAATAAGACCAATAAGATTTTGAATAAAAAAACTACAAAATTTAGCTGAGTTCATAGTGTTAAACACAATAAAATTTCATGAATTGTTACTCAGTGAAATTTCACTCAAAGGTAGTGAAATTGCCTTTGGACAATAAAATTGTTACAAAAATTGTTGCCGAGAGTAGGACTATGATTTAAGTACTTGGATTATTGTTTGTTAATGGATTTTATTAGTAGACATGGTGGATAATTTCATATGATAAGAATAATCAATTTTTATGAATTTTAGCATTATGATAATTAAGTATTTAATTGGAGTATTTTACATTGTTGGTTATGTGTTGGACTCTTAGCCTTGCATGCTCACTTAAATGAGTGTGCAGTGTTGTCACGAAGCTTGGGGCATGACAATTTTGTTGTATCAGAGCCAGGTTGTAATTTTAAAGGCCAGTATAGAATAGTGGTGAGATTGGGTAGATGTAGGATTGGGAACACTTATAATTTGATATAATGTTAATTTTATTTACATGTTATAGGGACTTGAGAATAGAATAAGATAAGGTTTTATTGTTGATGCATTTAGGTTGCAATGGAACATAAGGAGACATTGGCAAATATGGCTAGGAATACACGCTAGGGTCAAACGAATCGACGGACTGGTAATAACAATCGGCGAGGGAATGTGACTAATAATGGTAGTGGTTCTCAAGCAGTCGGAGGAAATCGAGGGCAAGAGTTGGGACAACAAGAACAAGCTGCAATCCCCAATCCAATTGGAATGGGTCAAGTGCTTCAGACTTTGGCCGGGGTGGTGCAACAACAAACCACCATAGGGAATAACTTGACTAGACTTATGGAGCAACAACAACGGATGCAGCCAGGTGTTGGGCCACAACCGAGGCCACATTGTAACATTACTGAGTTTAAGAAGATAGCTTTGGCATTTGAAGAAGCCACAGACCCTTTGGAGGCTGAAAAATGGTTGACATAAATGGAAAAGTTATTTCCCGTTTTTGAGTGTACGGATGATCAAAAGGTGACCTATGCTACGTTTATGCTACAAGGGATAGCTAATGATTGGTGGTAGATGGAGAAGCGCATACACAAGCATGATGCCAACCCCTATACATGGGAAAGGTTTAAGAATGCGTTCAATGAGAAATACTTCCCTAGGAGTGTTCATCTACAAAAGCAGAGAGAATTTTCGAAGTTAGAGCAAGGGAATAAGACGGTTACAGAATATGAAGCCGAGTTTACAAAGTTGTCTAAATTTGCATCAGCATTTGAAGCAGACGAGGACAGCAGAGCACGAAAGTTTGAAGGTGGACTAAGAACGAACATTATGCAACAGGTGGTTCCTTTCGAGTTACCTATTTTTGGAGCAGTGTTGAATAAGGCTTTGTTGGTTAAGAGTGGCCTCACTAGAGCCCAAGAAGAGAAAGAATAGAATTATAAGAAGAGACCTAGTTCTTCCAACTTCCAAACTAATAACAATTCGAAGGGCAATGCTAAGAGACAAAACACTTCTTCGGTTGGAAATTGGAGAAGTTGAACTATGGGTGGTAGTGTTGATAAGAAGAATGATCGAATACAGTGCACTAGATGTAATGGGTTCCATCGAGATAATGAGTGTCGCTAGAATACTGGGGCCTGTTTCTCTTGCGGGCAACAAGGGCACAGGATAGCTGATTGCCCTAACCGGAAGGGGTGTGAGACTGAACAGAAAGCATGGACAAATAAAGGAACATCAACAGACAGAGGGTCTTTAGACAGAGGGTCTTTAGGAAATCAAAAGAAAAATGGGGGTCATAAGCCAAAGACTCAGGGTCGAGTGTACGCACTCACGCAACAAGATGTTTAGACTTCCAACACGGTGGTGTCAGGTACTGTTTTAGTGTCTTTTGTTTATGCACATGTATTATTTGATTCTGGCGCTACAAATTCATTTGTGTCTATGGGATTGTTGAGAAACATGGATGGAAATGTGTCTCTAGAGAGATCGACTTATGTGTTAAAACCCCGATAGGAGGTGTTATGGTTGCTGACTTAATTTGCAAATCTCGTGTGGTTAGTATAGATGATAGGAAATTGCTTATAGACTTAACTGTTTTAGATATGCGGGACTTTGACATAATTCTTGGAATGGATTAGTTGGCAACCAATTATGCTTCTGTTGATTGTCGAGGCAAAAGGGTAGTATTTCAGATTCCTAATCAACCAAAATTTTGTTTTGTGGGTAGTGGAGTTAACACTCCTCTTCTGGTAATCTCAGCTTTGCAAGCTAGACGGTTGTTAAGGAATGGTTGCGAGGGCTATTTAGCTTCTGTGAGAGATACCCGTGAGACTAAATTGAAGTTAGAGGATATTCTAGTTGTGAAGGAATTTCCCGATGTTTTTCCTGAAGAGTTACCGGGGTTGCCACTAGATAGAGAGATTGGGTTTGCCATTTAATTGATACCCGACACGGGTCCTATCTCCAAGGCTCCGTATCGGATGGCCCCAGCAGAGTTGAAAGAGTTGAAGGAATAATTACAAGAGTTACTAGATAAGAGCTTTATTCGGCCTAGTGTTTCTCCTTGTGGTGCGCCTGTTTTATTTGTGAAAAAGAAGGATGGTAGTTTTCACCTTTGCACTGATTATCGAGAGTTGAACAATGTGACAATTTGAAATAAATATCCTTTGCCTAAGATAGATGACCTATTTGGTCAGTTGCAAGGAGCACAAGTCTTTTCTAAGATTGACCTTCGTTCTGGCTATCACCAGTTGAAGGTTAAGGTGGAAGATATACCTAAGACAGCCTTCCGAACTAGGTATGGGTATTATGAATTTTTAGTGATGTCGTTTGGGTTGACCAATGCACCTGCAACTTTTATGGATTTAATGAACAGAGTATTTAAACCCTTCTTGGATCAGTTTGTGGTAGTTTTTATTGATGACATTCTTGTGTACTTGAAGAGTAAAGAGCAGCACGAAAAACATCTGAGAATAGTGTTGCAGATATTAAGGGAGAAAAAATTATTTGCTAAATTAAAGAAGTGTGAATTTTGGCTGGAGAGTGTATCATTTTTGGGTCATGTGATATCTAGGGATGGGGTGTCTGTTGACCCCAAGAAAGTGGAGGCGGTGGTAGAGTGGAATAGGCCTACTAGTGTCACTAAAATTCATAGTTTCTTGGGTTTAGCAGGTTATTATAGAAGGTTTGTTGCGGATTTTCCCGAATTTCTATGCCTTTGACTCGTTTAACACAAAAAGGGGTTAAATTTGAATAGGCTGATGATTGTGAGAAGAGTTTGCAGGATCTAAAGAGTCGATTGGTGTCTGCTCCAGTACTTATAGTTCCGTTCGGAGATGAAGGTTTTACCATCTATAGTGATGCATCGAAGATAGGCTTGGGTTGTGTCCTGATGCAGAATGATAAGGTAGCGGCATATGCGTCTAGGCAGTTGAAGCCATATGAGCAGAATTATCCTACGCATGATTTGGAGTTAGCTGTCGTGGTGTTTGCATTGAAAATCTGGAGGCACTACCTGTATGGGGTGAAATGTGAGATATTCACTGATCATAAAAGTTTGAAGTATATTTTCACTCAAAAAGAATTGAATATGAGGCAAAGGAGATGGTTGGAGCTATTAAAGGACTATGAGTTGACTATCAATTATCATCCAAGAAAAGCTAATGCAGTGGCGGATGCCTTGAGTAGAAAGACCCCGAGTAATTTGGCTACCTTGATCACTAACCAAAAGAATATCTTAGAGGACTTACGAAGGTTGAATATTGAGATTAGATGGCACAACCATGAAGTGCAGTTGGCAAACCTTAGGGTTCAACCCACATTGATTGATAGAATTAAAGATGCTCAAGGAAGAGATCCTCAGTTGCAAAAACTTAAGGCTGAAATGGAAATAGGGCTACAGATGGAATTTTGTATGCATAAAGATGGAACCTTGAGATTTGGAAAGAGGTTGTGTGTGCCTAATGATTTGGAGCTCAAGAGAGAAATCCTGAGAGAAGCTCACGGTTCAAGATATACGGTACACCCATGGAGCACTAAAATGTATAAAGACTTGAAGAGGAACTTTTGATAGAATAATATGAAGAGGGAAATTGCTCAGTATGTTGCTCAATGTTTGGTATGTCAACAAGTGAAAGTTGAACATCAGAGACCTGCAGGTAAGTTACAACCTCTTCCTATTCTCAAGTAGAAGTGGGAACATATTACCATGGATTTTGTGACAGGGTTGCCTAGGACCCAAACGGTAACAATGCTATTTGGGTTATCGTTGATTGATTGACCAAATCAGCTCACTTTCTAACTTTTAAGGTAGGGTTCTCCTTAGAGAAGTTTGCAAATTTGTATATAAAGGAGATTGTGAAGTTACATGGTATTCCGGTGACCATAGTGTCTGATAGAGATAGCAGATTTGTATCTATGTTTTGGAGGAGTTTGCATACAGCTTTGGGTACTAGTTTGAATTTTAGCACTGTCTTTCATCCTCAAACTGATGGACAATCAGAGAGAACTATTCAAACCTTGGAAGACATGTTGAGGGCTTGTGTTATTGATCTTGGAGGTTCTTGGGATGAGCATTTGGCCTTAGTGGAATTCTCTTATAATAACAGTTATCATGCAAGCATTCAGATGGCACCATATGAGGCTTTATATGGACGAAAGTGTAGATCACCTATTTGTTGGGATGATGTGGGTGAAAGGAAGTTGTTAGGGCCTGAGATTGTGCAACAAACAGTGGACAAGATCAATCTTATTAGCGAGCGACTTCGCACGGCACAGAGTAGACAGAAAAGTTATGCAGATAACAGGAGACGCGATTTGGTGTTTAGGGTTGGAGACCATGTGTTCCTTAAGGTGTCTCCTATGAAAGGAGTAATGAGGTTTGGTGTTCGTGGTAAATTGAGTCCTAGATTTGTTGGGCCATTTGAGGTTTTAGATCGAATTGGTGAGGTAGCTTACAGACTTGCCCTGCCACCTTCACTAGCTGGAGTTCATAATCTTTTTCATGTCTCAATGTTAAGGAAGTATATATTGGATCCTAGTCATGTGATTGATCATGCACTGTTGCAGTTTAAGGAGGATTTGACTTATGAGGAACACCCTAAACGAATTATTGATAGGAAGGAACAGGTTTTGAGGCGTTGAGTCATCCACTATGTTAAGGTTCAATGGAGAAATCACTCAGAAAGAGAAGCAACTTGGGAACTCGAGGATGAAATGAAACGAAAGTATTCACAACTTTTTGAGACTCCAGGTATGTCAAATTTCGAGGACGAAATTTCTTTTAAGGGGGGGAGAATGTAAAACCCAAGTTATTTATAGAATTATTTTGGATAGATTAATAATTAAAATAAATTGTATGGGTAATTTAGTAATCTTAAGAATTAGGTTTTCAACCCTCTTACAAAAAATAAAAATTAAAAAAAAATTAAAAAAAAAAGAAAGAAAGAAAGAAGGGAAAAGGGTTTTATATTATTTTGCTATCAATTGCGCAGAGGATTGGCTGGAAGTGGCGGTGGGAAATTGAGGGGAGCATTCTTGATGCTCATTGATCAAGGTACTTTGCTTTTACACTATTGTTTATTATATGTAATAGATCAATAGGCAGAGAAAAGGGATGGAAAAGAAATCCTGTGGGGACGCATAATGGATATAAGGTTCAACATGTATAGTGCTTTGTGTAGGTTAATGATAAAAGTGCGTGAGTGGGTGTAGTTTTGACAATAGAGTTGGGTATTTTAGATAAGGTGTGTTTGGCTATTAATTTGGAGAAATGATTTGGTATTTCTTGAGCTTTTCATACATATAGTGGGTTTTGTGAATGTGTGAAAGACACAAAAATATTAATTTATTTGAGGTTCTAATTATTAGGTTTGTGTGATTAAAGTGGTGGAGCTGAGTGTTTGGAGTTGGTATTGGAATATTATTTTATCTGTTAAAAAAAAACCTAATTCTTAAGATTACTAAATTACCTATACAATTTATTTTAATTATTAATTTATCCAAAAATAATTCTATAAATAACTTGGGTTTTACAAGTAGACTCTACAAGTACTACCAAACTGTCATTTTTACCGGTATTAACAGGAAGGCTCGACACCTATCCGCGCGGTTTTCTGGTCTTTCACCAAGGACACTCAGGCCAACTTAACAAGTTCAACTACACCCCCTATCCGGACTTACCACATATTTACCCCATACCACATTATCAAAGTTTTCATTTTCCATATTTCATCCTCAACGGAAGTTCCGGTCTTCAAAACCAATCCTCAACGATATGCAAGATATTCATAATGACAATGCTCTAATTAACCACACTATGTGTTCCATGAACATTTGATTAATCAAAACATAACAACATGTAAAAGTCATCTTCATGACCCTAAAATCTTTCATATGCAAGAAATCCTTCCTCAATGCAAGTATATATATAGACATTTGAATACATCAAAACATCCTTAACCCTCTTTATTTACCATGGCACAATTCATAACAAATTAGTCTATTCAAGACTACACATGACATCTTCTACATTAATCTCCAGAAAACTTACAATTTCCACAATCCATGATACCCACCAATATGCCACTTCTCAACAATACATATTCATGCACTTTAGTAAACAAAAGTTAAAATAATTTCTCTTTTGCTCATATACTAAGATGATTGCTACTTAACAAGGTACATGACAAAATCCCCACTCCATCATTTATCAAATGCAAGAAGGAAAGAAAGTCCATGAACATTTCCATATTTTTCCAAAAATCCCCAACTTCTAGGGTTTTGCATCAAAACCAAACATTTCCCATTTTCTTTGGTGAAATCCCTTCAAAACCATTGTTCTTAAGTTTAATAGAATGAAACTCTCAAGGATTAATAAAAGGATAGAGATACAAACCCACTTTTTAAAACTCTCTACATTTTTTTGAATCACAAAGTTGAAATCAACAAGAAAATAGAAGAAAACTCTTAGAACCATCATCAAATAGCAGAACCTGTATATATAACTCAAGAATGTCCCTACCTCAAGCTTGATGAAGAAATGGAGATGAAACCCTAAGATCAAGTGATGTAGAAATCCAATCTTCACCATACACAACGTAGTTCTAGAGGTGTTCTACAATATTGATGAAGGAACCATAGACCAATTTTTAATGGATGATGAAGGATCAAGATTTTAGATATTGTTTTTGGGGTAGAAGTATAGAGAGATGGGAGAGAGATATGTTTTAGAGAGAGAGAAATGTAATAAAAATGACACACAAACAGCCCCAAAGGATATAAAAAAAACAGAGCCTCAGATCTGGGTTCTCCTGCATGTGCGGAGTCCATTCCCGCATGTGCGACAAGTACCTCTCGCACGTGTGACCATCACTCCCGCACGTGCGGCACTTCCCCGCACCTTACCACGCACGTGCGGCCCTGGCCCAGCAGACCAAAATTCTCTGGTTCGGCCCCCGGGCACCCTGGACTCGACCGCGCCCTCTCCGAAACGAGTGAAATTCAATCACCAAACAAAGACAAGAATAAGAACTTTATTTGAAACAAATTTTCCGACATTTTCAAACTCAACGAGAGCAAAAGAACGGAGTGAAGAAGGAGGAAAAGAGAGAGGAAACGAAGACCCGATCGTCACACACTGACTTAAATTACACCATTCTAAAAAAAATATTCAAAAGAGATAAACAAATATTCAAAAGAGATCAACAAAATTCACTGACTTGAATTTCACTAATCTAAAAAAAAACATTCAAAATATTCACTGACTTATATTCGATAACTATAACTATTTGATTTCAACAAATTTATTTTCAAAAAATTATGAACTATAAAATATGATTTTAAAAGCAACCTGTTTTGAAAACAAATGTTATTAAATCATGTTATTATAATTATTAGAGATCAATTTATTTTTTTTGTATAAATAAGAGAAAACATCCCTCTCCAACTTTGTAATTGCATTTGTTTTCATTTGTTTAATCATGTGAGATGTTTTCATTTGTTTGTTAAACAATTGTTTGTAATTTCTTTTGTTTGTAAACATCCCACATGAAAACAAATCACATGATTTGTTAAACAATTGTTTGTAATTTCATTTGTTTAACCACATGATTTGTTTTCATGTGGGATGTTTACAAACAAATGAAAACAAATGTTAATTGCATTTGTTTAACCACATGATTATAAACATCTCACTACACAAAATTATGTACTATAAAATATGATTTTAAAAGCAACCTTTTTTTGTATAAACCCTTAGCAAAACATCCCCCTCCAACTTTGTGTAGTATGAGAGGTTCAAGATTTTTTTTTATTAGCTAAGATCCTCCAACATTTTTACAGAGAAAATTTGACTCAGAGAAATTTTGTCCGACTCCGAGAAATTTCGACCCCGATTCAAGGAAATTTTGAAATTTCTCTGGTAAAATTTCTCTGTGACAATTGAAATTTCACTGAGTCGGGGTGAAATTTCTCTGAGTCAAATTTTCTTGTTGAGGGACCTTAACTACTATAAAAATATTGTATATCATTTATCTTATAAAATTTTAATATCAGGGAACCTTAAAAAAAAATTCCTTATAAATAATCTAAGCATGAAATCTAAAAAATTACAAATGTAACCCTTTCTAATCACTCATTTGACATTATTTTTTATAGGAGAAATATAGTTTACATCTCAAAAGCTATAATTAAAGATATTATTGGTTCCTATAAACAAAAAATAAAAAGGAAAAAAAGATATTATTGGTTAATTCATGAAGATTGGAAAAACTTTTAATATGTGATAGTTAATTTACATTTTTTAAAAATGTTCTATTGAATAAAACTATCTACCCATGATTTTATCTATTTTCGTTAAAATATATATATATATATATATATTGTTCTATTTACCCCTGATTGTGTTAGCGGGAAAGTGGGGGAATAAAACTATCCACACAATCTTATTTTGTATTGGAGACAACTTAGAGACTAAGGTTTGATTAATTTTGAAAAATGTTTAAAATAGTCTTAGAACTGGTATTAATATTGAAAAATATGTATAAAATGTGTAAAGAATGGATAAAAATATTTATAAAAAAATGTTTTGAAATGTAAATTGTATATTAAATATATAAATATAAATTGTAAAGAATGTTTTGGAATATAAATATATAAATTGTATATTAAATATTTTAATATTATATGATTCTTTTTGACAATCATTTATGGCTGACTAACAGGACCCTTATTTATTTTTGTTTTTACCATCTGCTATTGGGCAAAAAGACAAATATTGACCAAACTCAAGTCTTATTATAAAGGGAAAATGACATAACAGGTTACATTTTTAAAAATAATTATATGAAAAACTTTATCAATATTAATAATTAAAATCATAAGTTTTTTTTTGATGATTTTGTACTTATTATTCTGACATTCCACTCTTTTGTAAATTTTTTTTTGATATTAAGGGTCAATATAAACTGATTACTTATCTTGATATTAAGGGTCAATATGAACAGATTTATAAATAATTTAATAAAATGATATTTGATAATAATTAAGTGATCTTGGTACAATGAACCTTTCTAATTAATGTGACATATAAATTGAATTAATTTAATATGATCAACCAAATCCATTTCTTGAAATACCGAAATTACAAATTATAATTCTATTTTAATTTTAATAATACATAAAGATTGGAGAAACATGTAAACTAATAAAACTGATGAGAGAATCCAAACCTAATTTAAATTGTACTTAAGTTGCTTATTTTGTTACCCAAGTATTGATTGTTCTCACCCCCTCTCTCTCTCTCTCTCTCTCTCATAAGTTTCTTATATATAGCCCTTGTGTCTTTGGCAATTCACTTTTTAGTTTAAAAATTAAAAAGTTACTAAAAAAATATAAAAAAAAAAATCAACAACTTATACCAAAAAGTCAAAAAAAAAAAATTCGTTACTTTTTGTACATCTTTTCGTAAAACAATAAAAAGTCATCACAAACCTACTAATTTTTTTACCTTATATTTTAACTAAAAAATTAAAAAATTACTAAAATAACATATTCCCAAATGAGGTCTCAATACATTCCCCTCTCTCTTCCAAATCCTAGATACACCGTCTCCACCCATTTCCTCCCTCTCTTGGTGGAGCATGAAATGAGACTAAACCTAATCAAATTACGAAAAGGAAACACAAAAATTAGTATTTTAATAGATTTGGATTCTAAACTATTTCTTTATTGGTTAAAGTTTTTACTTCCTAGGTTTTGGTTTCCTTATTGCTTTAGGATTGGGTTTAAGGCTAGCCCAAATACACCCATGTAGCTCTATGTTCTAAATTCATTCATTAGTTTTGTGATATGAGAGAGAGATACACAATAATGAGAGTGAGAGATAGGTCATTGAAGAGAGAGAGTTGTGAGATTAGTGTGAGACTCATGTAACTCTTTTCATATTGATCTTAGTAAAATCCGTAGCGACTCCATGGATGTAGTCCATTGCTTTGTGAGTTTCTTTTTTCTATTATTTTACTTCTCCGTTCTAGATTCGTTGTGTGCGTGATTGTCCGCTCATGTCCTGAAATTTAGCATTAATCATATATACCATAACATACTCCACAGACATCATCAACTATGCAATCTTATTATTCACCCCAAACCTTGTTAAACATGGCCGAAGAGAATTTCATGATCCACAACAACGTTGAAGAGGCTTTCACATTGGCCAACATGGCCAAACACCTCAATCCTCACTTCGACGCCATCGACAACTTCATCGCCGCATACGGAGTCCATGATGCCGCCTCTCACAAGAAACCCGATGGCAAAGGCAGCATAGATTGGTATGCTGTTCTTGGCCTCGCCAGTTCTGTTTTTGCAGACGCTAAAACTGCTAAGAAGCATTACAAAATGCTGGCACTTATGGGTTATGGTTCATCCCGACAAGAATAGCTCGGTCGCAGCAGAGAGTGCCTTCTAGCTGATGTCACAAGCCTGGAAGGTTATATCTTCACAAGCCTCAACAGAGAAAACTAATGACAATCTATGGAATAACTCAACACAGAAAGCAAGCAAAAGTAGTCCTCTTCGGAGATCGTCTTCATGGGGAGCCACCAGGGCCTCTTCTAGTCAGCCAACACCACCATCTTGGTGGCCATCGTCATTTTGTAGTCAGGAGTGTCTGAAGTGCAGCCGACGGTGTAGTTATCTGAGTAAAAAGCGGTCATGTATCTACTGTTTCCATTGCAATAGAAAATTCATTTTTCCATCTGCTTCTAAGTCACGCCATCGGTGATCCGGTTTTCTTCAACGGCGGACTCATTTGGTGATAATAATAGAATTCGAATTCAGTTCCATTCATGTAAAAAATAAATATAAATAAAAATTCTTGTTCGTTTGATTATTATGTTCTCGAAGATGTTTGAGAGGTTTTGTCATCATCAAAAATAAATAATTTTGCATTTAAGTAATTTATATAAATGATATTTCAAAAAAAAAAAACTAATAAAAGTGAGATCTAGCAACACAAAAAGATTTTAGGTAGATGGGTTGTTCCATTCCATTTTTGAACAAATAAGAAAAAAAAAAAACTCCTACTATCCACACAGCACACAAATTTTCTGCTAAACCAACTACTTCAATCAATATATAAGCCAATTCTAACCACTCAATTTGGAAATTCAAAATTGGAAAACACATGTAGACATTATCAAACCATATACATATAGCTATACCTTTTAATGTAAATCTTTAATACACATTTTGCAAGATATTCCACGACAACAACAACGTGTTTTATTAACTAGACAGCTTAACTAACCAACAGATCCTTCAAGCTTCAAGCTCATGAGCTGGTTCACTTCAGCACCAAACTCATCGGGAAGCTCATTGAACACATCCCTGCAGAACCCAGAAATCATGGCTGCCATGGCTCTCTCGTAGTCGATTCCTCTCTGCTGGAAGTAGAATAGTTGATCTTCGCCAATTTTGGAGGTGCTAGCTTCGTGTTCGATGCGAGCTGAGGGGTTCTTCACCTATTTAGGAACAGGAAATGAGATTAAACCATTAAGCAACAAATAAAAAAACCTTCACATTTGTATAGCCAATGCAAGTAAAACACAGTGCACTGAACAAACGAAATCCACTCCAACTATACCAATCCAACGACGTGGATGCTTTAAATCATAATCAAAATCGTCTTTTTAGTGATTTTGTTTTCCATTCAGTTTCATGTTTCCCCCAAAAAAAAGTGCATCTATAGCTATTAGGAATCAGAAACAATGAGATAGCAAGAGGGGAGGGGAAGGGGTTGTCTGGGTGGGAGGGAATTTGCAAGAGAGGGAGGGAATGAAAACTTGTTTCAGAGCAAGTGACGACACTTGATTTTATTCACCCAAAAAAAGACACTTGATTTTGTTTTCATTTTTTTTCTATTTTTTGAAAACTATATTCATTTATTTTTTGCAATGAAAGCTGTTACCAAATGTGTTCTCATGTCCGAATTTCAGAATTTTTAAAACAAACACATTACCAAACAGTCCCTTAGATTCTACAGGTATCTATAACATTGTGATAACATATGCCAACCATTGCCTATTCTTTTTTACTACTTCCTAGTATCCAAATGACTTTTAACTTATTTTGCAAATTTTATGTTAATAAAGAGATTAGTCTAGAATATTGTTTCCTAGTCAGATTAGGATGTGTCTACTATAAATAAGTCAAAAGACTTGAGACAAATCAGTGTGTTTCAAATTACTGATAATATCCCCTTTCCCTTTCTTCCATGGTTAGTCAGCGGCTGGAAGTATATTCTTTTAATTGTTCAGCTGCATTATTCTAGAGGAAGAACTTATGCTTGAATAGTCCATTGATTTCCTGGTTTTCTCATTAGACCTCATGGATCTACTGTTTGGGACTGAAAGTCATTCTTGTCGAATGCATAATGTAGACCACAGAAGGTGCACTATTTTCTGTGCCTCCCCATTTTTTCGGGTAATCCTTGATCCTTTTTGCTAAGTTTGGTCTGTTGGAGTTGGGCATTTATTTCAATAATATCTTATATCTTCTGTAGACTCTACCAAAATTTGAACTTCATACCTCAACAAACTCATACTAATCGGCACAGAGGGTGAAAGCTTACTTCCATCACCCCACCCACCCCAAAAGTCCCCCACTACATTCAACACTTCAAGGTCACAAAGATACAATAGGAAATCCACTAACTAGACCCAACCCTCTTTAGGCCCAGCATTTGGCTTTTAGAAGCAACAGTCACTGGACCAGCAAACAAGCAAGACTGGTTAGTCCCTGTAGAACCACTATATCTCCTATTAAGAACCGTACATGTTTCTTCCTTTGAAGGAAACAGGAAGAGAAAGAACACCCCACACACACAACTCTAACACTTTCTCACCCCTTCTTTGACTCCTCATAAACGATTGACCGATTCTTTAAGCTTTTCCTTGTCTAACATCGGCAAAACTCAAGCTTCAAAACAACCCACCAGAAATAGCTGGAGAAACTCAAACATCTCACGACAAGATGGAAGGAACCACTTAGAACCACTTAGACACTTTCCACACCTCTGCTCCTTTCTGTCAAAGTGAACCACATCTCACTTTCAGTCTCATCCTTGTTCAAATAGAAAGATTTGCAACCTATCTGCAGTGATCAACAATGAACACCACCATGATCTCCCCTTCTTTTACAGTCACACCTTTCACTCTTATTTCCTGTGTAAAGCCCCTAATCTTGTAACTGGACTATGCACAAAAGATTCACAAATTCAAACTCCTAAATATTTCTAGAACCATTAAACCACAAACTTTGTGACATCTGGTTCCCACAAAGAAGCAGTGCAATGTCAGTGCCGTAAAGGAGCTTAATTATTGAATCTTCAAATTTAAAGGTGAACATACCCTTCATACTATGTTTGTCATCCTTATCCCCTACCTAAAATGGACAATGGAGAATATTGATAAGCCTACCAACATCAATTAGTGTAGAATATTCCCCTGCCTAAATATTTATCTAGCTAAACAGGGTGGGTAAAAAAATTATGAAACTTCCAACATCAATTAGTGGGAAAATAAAAAACATAAATGTCTAAAGGGGCATTTAAATCCCACAACTATGTCTTGTAATCAAAATATTATTTTCTTCCCTGATTTTCCTTAGATCTAGGTATGATTTCCCTTCAACTCCAAAAGGGCAAAAGAAAAATGGGTACAAGATATAAAAATGAACCTATGATATACCATCAAGTTACAGTAGATTCTCTCGTGATATCCTTTTTTTCCTTTGATTGGTTCTCATATAGTCACCAGAATTTAGAAATTGCACATGTTTAAGGAGCAGAAACTCATGAAGAAAGTTTTCACTCCACCAGCTGCTATACAAGCAGGATGGATATCTGAAACAGCATTTACAATTGGAGTCCTGATGGAGTTATGGAAAGAGTTCGGTGAAAGGACAACTCTAAGATTCTAAGGCCATGTTTGGTAGTGTTCTCAAAATTTGCATTTTCATTTATTCGGAAACACCAATCGTTTGTATCATTTTCATTTTTGTGAAAAAACAGTTTTCAAAAAAAAAAAAAAAAGAAGAAAATAAGTTGAAAGTATTTCCCTCAAAAACAGGTGTTCCAAAAAACAATCTTGAAAAAAGTTCTCAAAACAAGTTCTATGTATAAGTTCCAGTTGCTTCTTATTTTGGAGAATAGAAAAATAGAAAACAATACCAAAATCGCCCAAAGCAATTCAGACATAAATTTCTCAACTGCCAAAACCCCTTAAGACAATGAGATGGAAAAATGGGTATACCCAAGTTAAAATATTTGCTGCCAGGGTAAGATGTTGATTACACATAATTTTGCAGTTTGGCCAATACTTCACATACATTGTAACTGCTTCTGGTGTTGCATTCAAAACTATCCTATTCTTATATCATCAAAATGACCTCCACATGCCTCCATTACTTCACATATTTTCAACACAACTTCCAAAGATTAGAAGGAAAATCAAATGGACAATAATTAATCGAACGATAAGACACTTGAGACAAATCCTGTTGTCTATCATATAAGCATTCTTAATCATCCCCTGCTTTATCTTTTGCTGAACATTCTCTAGAATGCTGCATGTAAATGAGTGAACTCTGCCAATTGCATGGTTTTCATTTCAAGAGGCCAAATACTGGAAAAGATGGGTCAATGCCACGAAAGGAACAACTTGGCAACCTCAAACTACATAGAAATTGGTCCAAAAAGAGAAGGTCTAGAATATAATCAAATAAAGGAAAAACTTTTGACGGAGTTACCAAGCTAGACATGAGTAGATATTTAAACAAAGAGTTATTGACAACGTATCAGATGAGCTACAGTATCAAGTAAAGTAATTTATATACTGATGAAAAGAAAAGATAAAAAAAAACAAGCATGTGAGACGAACACAAAATTTTACCTGGATGTATGGGTAAGTGTTGGCAGCTGCATTATCACCAATAAGCATCGAATCACACTGAGAAGAGTTCCGAGCATTATCTGCCCTTGACTGAACCTGAACAAGCCCCCTATAACAGTTCTGTGAATTTCCAGCTGAAATTCCCTTTGAAATAATTCTGCTTCGTGTATTCTTTCCCTTGTGAATCATTTTTGTCCCCGTGTCAGCCTGCTGATAGTTATTGGTCAGTGCCACAGAATAGAACTCCCCCACCGTATCATCGCCCTCCAAAACAACACTTGGGTACTTCCAAGTAATCGCAGACCCAGTCTCCACCTGCGTCCACGATATCTTTGACCGAGCCCCAGCACAAAGACCCCGCTTTGTAACAAAGTTATAAATCCCTCCCTTCCCTTGCTCATCCCCAGCATACCAATTTTGCACCGTGGAGTACTTAATCTCCGCATCCTCAGTGCAGTACAACTCAACCACGGCAGCATGAAGTTGATTCCTATCATAAGACAGTGCAGTGCACCCCTCCAAATACTCCACAAAACTCCTATCATCAGCAACTATAAGGGTCCTCTCAAATTGCCCGGTTTCCAATGCATTTATGCCAAAATTAGTCGAGATTTGCATAGGGCATTTGGTATCCTTAGGTATGTAACAAAACGACCCGTCATTAACCACAGTTGAATTTAAAGCTGCATAGTAATTATCATCAGGTGGAACAACCTTACCTAAGAACTTCTTGACTAAATCAGGGTATTCCCTAATGGCCTTGGTTATCGAACAAAAAATCACACCCGCCTTCTCTAAAGTCTTCCTATGAGTCGTAGCGATCGATACACTATCAAGAACAGCATCAACAGCAACATTAGCCAATCGATTTTGTTCATTCAAAGGAACACCCAATTTATCAAAGTACTTAATAAGCTCAGGATCAGCCTCATCGAGGCTATTCAAAGTCGGTTTCTTTTTCGGTTCCGAATAATAACACATGTCCTGCAAATCAATCGGAGGGTACCGATTGTCTGACCATTTGGGTTCAGTCATCCTAAGAAATTTCTCAAAAGAATTCAATCTAAACTCAAGCATCCAATCGGGTTCGTTCTTTCGGGATGAAATCAATCGAATAGTCTCCTCCGAAAGCCCTTTCGGAATCGTGAAGGAGTCGATTTCTTCATTGAACCCCCATTTGTAATCGCGTTTGAGGAATTTGTGAATTGCGTCTTCATCGTTTGAAAGCGTACCTGGGATTGGAGGAAGCTCGGAATCAAGGGTTTTGGGTTCGTATCCAACATCTGCTCTGACCTTGAAGAGTTTGAAATTAGGAATTTTAGGGTTTGAAGATTTCAAAAATTCGAGCTTTGTGTAAAAAAGTTTTGGGATTTTGGGGGTTTCGGTGTGGGAGTGAGGAGAGAAGCTTGAAATACCGTTGGCAAGAAGAGAAGCCATGGATGTGGTGGTGAAGAAGAGAGAGAGAGAAGAAATTGAAAGCAAATTTCAGTTTGTTTTCTGTGTTTTGAAGTGTTTTTGGTGTTTTTTTGTGTCCATACAAAAATGAACGATAGTCCCGTGGTCACCACGTGCCCTGCAGGCCTGGGTTTCTGGTAGATTTCATCTCCACTTCACAAAGGGTTAACAGAGACTTTTTATAATTTTTTCAGTTTATTTTATTTTATTTTTGAAATAAAAAAATAAATGTCCAAAAATAGCCTAGAATTGGAGGTGTTTGTTGTAGATTAAATAAGTTGTTTATAGTTTATCTTAATTTGAAAGTACATATGTCGTGGTTTCTTTTGCTTATTGCTTATTGAGAAAAATCAATTATTTGAAAGTTAGGATGTTGGTTTTTATTTTTTTATTATCAACTTATAGTTTACAAAGGTACATTAAACAAATTTATAAAAAAATAATGATATAAAAATATTTATAGTAAATTACACTTACCTCCCCTGAGATTGTTGATAAATATGGAGGATCTCTCTTGTAATTTTAATAATTACAAAAACCTCTCCAATTTTAACTGATAATATCAAGATTTTCTCATTTTTTTTATTACCCTTCACACAACTAACAGAAATTAGTGATGCCATCAAAGATAAATATTGAAATGCCCATAATACCTAAAGTGTCTTGTTGAGAAACGACAATACCCAAATTCAAACAAAGCAATACCTAGTTCAAGTGATTTTTCAAATCTCATATATGCGAATAGATACATATATATAAACACATGCAAACATATATTTGATTTCTCGCAAAAAAAAATAAAATCCAATTAAATTAATTTCTAAATTTGTTTAACAGATATATGTATATATATACACATTCAAACATGGAAACAATTTTTTTTTTCTTCTAACAGATATATATATATATATATAATATGAATTAGGATCCTCTCCTTGACTCCTTAGACCATCTCCAACGGTTTATCAGATACATCACCAAATTCAAATGTGATGAAAAAGAGGTACTTTTTGTGCTCCAATAGTTTCACCAAAATGGTATCAAATTGAAAACAACCTAAATTTTTCACTAAACTGAGGACTTCGGTAGATTTCAGCAATTTACTATGCATTTACATTGGAAATGGTCCTACCAAACGTCCGACCAATTGTCCCTCTGGACGTCCAAATAACTGAGCAATTCCCAGAACACAACCATGATTTGGACTGTAAACTGGCTTGCAATTCCCAAGCTAGCTTATTTTCAACATAGCCTTGTAGACGTCCCCGAACGTCCCGGGAGGGAAATCCCCCCCCCCCCGGTCCCAGGAGGGAATCTCGTTTTGTTCATTTGGCTTACTACAGTTCAGGACTCAACATCACGGTCTTGTATCTAATCTCGCAGAGTGCAATGCAAGACCGATGAAATCATCAAAGAGTCCAAATCCGGCAAATCGTTTTTAAAAACAAATTTTTTGAAAAAAGTGTCAAACATGGACTACTTTGCCAGATACAGAGTTGCCACCTAAATATTTTATTTTGGGAAATTTAGGAAACCCTGACTCGTTGCCTAACGCCACGTGTCCATCATCACCAAAGTTGCCTCGGCTCGGGAACTTGAGTACGATTGGGGAAGGTCACTTCGTGAGCACCCCCGCTCGCCCGATCAAAGATCGGCCTCTACTAACCATGATATCTAGTTTTGAAAACATTATGCGTTCTTACTTCGGTTATTAGCTTAGATTTACTACGTGATGCGCACAGCATACAAGTATAGACTGGATCGCCTGAATTGGAACAAAACATCTCATGTGTTGTTTATTTGAAAACGGTTTACTACTCGCAAGTAGGCTTAAAAATGCAGATTTGCCAACCTCAGATGGGCTTAGAAAACAAGATGATTTGCTACTATCTAGTGCGCTTAAAACTCATAATTTGATGAATTGTTCCAATCCAAATAACCCAACCTTCACCCACAGGCATTCAGGCAGGTATATCATATAAGCACATAGCCTCATGGTAAAGCATGCTATCATGGCAGTCACTCACACGCGTGCAAGAATGCTAAAGCATAACCACTTACCGGGTACTCCAAGCCAAAACAGAAGCTAATTAGAAATCCATGCATGGTCCTAACTATGCTCAAATGCCTAATGCAACACATGCAAAATGCAACTAAGATAGGCTCGGCTATTCTAAAGATGGCATATGAAATGCTACAACTAATAAGTATTCAATTTGGAATTGAAATACAAATGCAGTTAGTATGGTGCGCCGAGCCCGGTGCATGTAAGACAAATGAATGATGCAAACATGCTATCATACTGTATGCTAATTGAAACATGCCCTAATCTAACCATCATAAGCTGGTAAATAAAAGGGAGAAAGACGTGGGATTGGAAGACATACATCACACGCACGCACACTTATTACAATTGTGCCCTCGCTCGGAGGGTCCGAAAGAATAATACAGTCCGAAATGAATAATTAAATATTACAAAACCCTAACTAATTAACAAATTAACTAGGAAAGCGATAAATCAGCATGCAAGCCTATGGACTGCCTTAGCTCTATTCCAAATGATGGGAGATGCATGCTTGAGTTGCCTTTGTCGGGAAATTCCTTGCGATGCCCCGGTTTGCCTCTGTTTGCAATTAATCCCGGGATGTTGTGCGAAGCTCTAGAAGACCACTAATTTCTGATTTACTGCAACAGAGAGCAACAAAGGGGCATGGCAAAGTATTTCACATATGTATGCATGACTACTCTTCAGGGAGTCTAGTCCTCGATCCTCGTGCCACCAATCACGCATATCGATGCATGATGGCCGAGGAGTCGAATTGCACGACTCAATATGAGATGAATGCACATGAAAACACAACAAGACCTAAACTCCATCATGGGTAATCCGGAGTGTCGGTGACAGGGAATTGAGACACGTTCCGTCACTCGGAGTACGAAACGTACCTCATTTCCCGTGCTCGGGCTAACTCCTATCCCAAATGCAATGCAAATAAGATGGCATACACAATGCAACTAACATACAACCTAGCATACACAATGCTATGAAATGGCATACACAATGCTCGATGTAACATGGCATACACAAAGCTGTAACACGCAACCTAGCATACGCAATGCTATGAATTGAAATGGCATACACAATGCACAATGGACTTACACCAACATGAGTGGACTTCAGCCACACTCACATCAGTGGCCATAAGATGAAAATGAGATGACCGAAATGCACGCATACATGCACGCAAACCGATGACCGAACCTAAGGCATAAAATACCACTCTACCAAAGCATGGCAAGGATGAAACATGGCATTCAAACATATAAATTTCAGCACTGAAATATGATGCTAAATGGTCCCGAATCATGCAAACATGGCACCCGATGCATGGAGTAAGCCCCAAAACTCAAAACTAGGCACATGTATTGACTTGTAGCTATACAAAGCATGCATTATTTGACCATGAAGCAAAAAGACAGAGCCAAGGCAGTCCCAAAACATGAACATTTCTAGTTCAAAGCATGACCAAAAGATGCTAGCATGATGGACTAAAATAGTATGACCCAATTTATCAAAGTACTTAATAAGCTCAGGATCAGCCTCATCGAGGCTATTCAAAGTCGGTTTCTTTTTCGGTTCCGAATAATAACACATGTCCTGCAAATCAATCGGAGGGTACCGATTGTCTGACCATTTGGGTTCAGTCATCCTAAGAAATTTCTCAAAAGAATTCAATCTAAACTCAAGCATCCAATCGGGTTCGTTCTTTCGGGACGAAATCAATCGAATAGTCTCCTCCGAAAGCCCTTTCGGAATCGTGAAGGAGTTGATTTCTTCATTGAACCCCCATTTGTAATCGCGTTTGAGGAATTTGTGAATTGCGTCTTCATCGTTTGAAAGCGTACCTGGGATTGGAGGAAGCTCGGAATCAAGGGTTTTGGGTTCGTACCCAACATCTGCTCTGACCTTGAAGAGTTTGAAATTAGGAATTTTAGGGTTTGAAGATTTCAAAAATTCGAGCTTTGTGTAAAAAAGTTTTGGGATTTTGGGGGTTTCGGTGTGGGAGTGAGGAGAGAAGCTTGAAATACCGTTGGCAAGAAGAGAAGCCATGGATGTGGTGGTGAAGAAGAGAGAGAGAGAAGAAATTGAAAGCAAATTTCAGTTTGTTTTCTGTGTTTTGAAGTGTTTTTGGTGTTTTTTTGTGTCCATACAAAAATGAACGATAGTCCCGTGGTCACCACGTGCCCTTCAGGCCTGGGTTTCTGGTAGATTTCATCTCCACTTCACAAAGGGTTGACAGAGAATTTTTATAATTTTTTCAGTTTATTTTGTTTTATTTTTGAAATAAAAAAATAAATGTCAAAAAATAGCCCAGTATTGAAGGCGTTTGTTGTGAATTAAATAAGTTGTTTATAGTTTATCTTAATTTGAAAGTATGGATGGTGTAGTTTCTTTTGCTTATTGCTTATTGAGAAAAACCAATTATTTGAAAGTTAGGATTTTGGTCTTTATTTTTTTATTATCAACTTATAGTTTACAATAATGTACATTAAACAAATCTATTAAAAAATAATGATATAAAAATATTTATAGTAAATTACACTTACTTCCCCTGAGATTGCTGATAAATATGAAGGATCTCTCTTGTAATTTTAATAATTACAAAAACCTCACCAATTTTAACTGATAATATCAAGATTCTCTCATTTTTTTATTACTGTTGACACAACTAACAGAAATTACTGATGCCATCAAAGATAAATATTGAAACGCCCATAACACCTGAAGTGTCTTGTTGAGAAACAACAATACCCAAATTCAAACAAAGCAATACTCAGTTCAAGTGATTTTTCAAATCTCATATATGTGAATAGATACATATATATAAACACATGCAAACATATATTTGATTTCTTGCAAAAAAAATAAGATCCAATTAAATTAATATCTAAATTTGTTTAACAGATATATGTATATATATACACATTCAAACATGGAAACAATTTTTTTTTCTTCTAACATATATATATATATATATATGAATTAGGATCCTCTCCTTGACTCCTTAGACCATCTCCAACGGTTTATCAGATATATCACCAAATTCAAATGTGATGAAAAAGAGGTACTTTTTGTGCTCCAATGGTTTCACCAAAATGGTATCAAATTGAAAACAACCTAAATTTTTCACTAAACTAAGGACTTCGGCAAATTTCAGCAATTTACTATGCATTTACATTGGAAATGGTCCTACCAAACGTCCGGCCGATTGTCCCTCTGGACGTTCGAATAACTGAGCAATTCCCAGAACACAGCCATGATTTGGACTGTAAACCGGCTTGCAATTCCCGAGCTAGCTTATTTTCAACATAGTCTCAACTAGAATTCACATATACTTCTTCAATTCACAGCTGCAGTTTGCTTTTCTACTCTAAAAAATCCAGCATCGAATCGAATTGAAAAAGATCAAAAATATAATAAAACCATATGTGGATGATCACTTTATTTGCAAAATCGAAGGCAACTACCTTTTCGTCGCCACCATCATCAGTCATGACGACAGTGTTTGGGCCCAAAGCTCCTCCTTCTCTCAGGTTTCTTCTCATCTTCAGATTTATTCAATTGAGTTGGATTCCTTGATCTGAACCACCATATCCTTTATTGTTCGTTTTTGATATGTTGTTGTAGTGAAAATGATGAGATTTCTGGAGCTATTGAACTTTTGTAATTATTATCAGTTTTATCAAATTGATTTCTCTAATTTGGATATGGGTTTGCTTTTGCTTTTGTTGCAGTTTGCTTTTGTAATCTATTTATATCTGTCAATGGACTAGATTTGGGTTTGTTGCAAGGGATGTATCCGGGTTTGTTGTAGTTTGCTTTTGCTTTTGTTGTAGAAATGGAGGGGGGGAATCCATTTTGCTCTTGCTGGTTGACCGGCTGGTCGACCAGCCGATCATCCCCCCGGACATCCGGTAGTTTGATGACCATTGGAGTGGCTGATATCAGATGGAGGAATTCGTCTTTTTTTTACTCAAATTTGGTGAAATTTCTGATGAACCGTTGGAGATGCTCTTACTTGTTGGGCCATTGGGTCCATTTTTGGGCCAAATTTTGATGATTCGAATCGTTCACATTTTTAAATTTGTTGAGTATATCGTATCTGTAAAAAATCAAGTTGATTGGATATCAAAAAACATGTGTTCGGAAAACTGTTTATTAAATTTGTTTAAAAAATGGCTTTTAGTTCGATATCGGAAAACGTAATTTCTGATATCCGATCAACTTGATTTTTTACAGGTATGATATACTCAACAAGTCTTAAAATGTGAACGGTTCTGATCATCAAAATTGGGCCCAAAAGTGAGCCCAATGGCCCAGCAAGTAAGAAGTCAAGGAGAGGATCATGATTCATAATATATACATACAAATATATAAACATAGGAATAATTTGTTTAACAAATATACGTATATTTATATACACACACACATTAAAATTCAAATAGGAACTTGTTTGGAATTCTAGCAAAGAATAAAAACCCAATTTAAGCAAATCAATAACGACAATAAGAAAAAGGGAACAACTGAACAAGATGAATGACCAACACAGAACAACCGAGAAATCATCCAAGACTCACCAACCCATCATAGCAGCAATGAAGACAACGGAAAATATATATATATATATATATATATATATGTTGAAAAAAATAGTTATTGAAGTGATCAATCCACAGATTCAAACACCCAAGCCCTCGATTCTTGCAAAATTGAGCTTCAATATTATTATTTCATCACATCCATAAGTACATCAAGCTTCTATCTTGCTTGAATGTGCGCCTCTAACCAAAACTCATAAATAAATTGCACAAATCAAGCTTCAATCTTCAACAACATGAGTAGATGTAGGTTTGTAATTCATGAAGAGATGTGTATCTCATTTCCAATGAAGATTACGAGGCTACACAGTGAACCTATGGACTAAGGTTTTTTTTTCTTGTAGTCGAGAGTGCATAACATTTGTTCAAGAAGTATAACCCTTATTCCTCTCACTTTCTCCCTCTATATTTTTCCAGACCTGGCGATAGCAATAGTGATAGACGAACAAGGGCGACGAGGAGAACAGGGGATAGAAGGCGGTGAAGGAGAGGTCGCCATTGAAAGAAGAGGGTTGAGGAGAATAATTGTCGGTGGACTTTGGGATCGCCAAAGGCAGTTGTATTTGTGGTGGCTGAAGAGATTATGGGTAGAAGAGAGGAAGTGAGAGGAAAGAGATAGAGAGAGAAAGAGAGAGAGGGAGCAAAGCATGGTGAGGTAAGTATGAGAGATTTAGGAATTAAAGGGTATTTTTTGTCTTTTTGTTCAAAATTGATGGATTAGGGGAATCTTAATATTATAAATCAAAGTATGAGAGGTTTCTATAATTATTGAAATCATAGAAGAAATCCCTGTATTTGTCAGAATTCTCAGGGGAGGTTTTTATAATTTACCCAAATATATATTTTAAAAATAAATCACAAAATTTAAATAATGAAAAAAATAGTCTCTCTATTCCCATTGTGGATTAAATGTTTGATGAATTGTTAAAATGGTGGAAGGAGCACACCTAATAGTCTTTCTATTCCCATTATTTTTGTACTTTAACGAATCAAATACAAAATGATTCCTCTAATAATCTTTCTATTCAATTTCCTATTTAAGGGAGTGAACTTTGACTCCCTACATTTAGGAATACTTTAATAACTCTTTATAATTAAAAAATTATTCTCTTTTTCTCATCCCTCGTATTTTTCTTAAATGGTGGAGAAGAGAGAAGAAAGTTTGGAAAAGTATTTTTAATAAAGAAAAAATATTTTTACAATATATAGCAAAAAAATTAAAAGTATTGTTCAAAATGATAGTTGAAAAGGTGATATCCTAAAATAAGAAAGACACTTTTTAATTAAAATTATAAAAAATAAATAATAAAAAAATAGATGGTTAGAGATGCCCTGAAATGGTGATTAGTAATGGTAAATGACCAAAAGTGATATTTCATGGTAAGCATGGTCGAAAGTGATGGCAGATAATGATGACCAGTGGTAGGTGGTTGATAAAAGAGTGAAAATGAAATAAAATGTTATTTTGAAAATAAATAAAATAGTTAATTATATTTTACCCCATAATTATTATTAAATTTTGCTTTCCCGTTTGTTTTTAAATTATTTTATAAAATGATGAATAAAATAATTATTTCACCTCTAACTTCATATGATTGGATTTGAATACCACATTTCCCATGAAATTGCCAATTCCCTCACTAAAGAATATTTCTAATCCCATGGTTATTCGTCCAAACAAGCATAATTCTCATGATCCTACCTCACTACCAATCCGATCTCATCATCTATCACTCAAAATAAACAAGGCTTTACATCTCTAAATTATCAAAAATTATAAATAAAAAAGGGCCCTTTTATAAGGGGTAAAAATGAAACAATCTTAATAGTTGAAAGATAAGGTAATATTCAATAATAGTTAAGGAGGTAAAATGTAATTAATTAACCTAAATAAAAATATCAAAATTTTAAGAGCTTGTTTGGTAATATTTTTATTTTAAAAAGATTGATAAACCGTAAATAAAAATTTATTTGATTTCTATTTTCATTTTTAAAAAGTTGTAAATGATTTATAAAATTTAAAAGTTGGTTCCACTTGTTTAATTTTATTTTTTATTTTAATTTCATTTCTTCATCTTTTGCTCACCATTTTGGACTATCACCAATTACTCATCACTATAACCAGCCACCATTATCGGTGACTTCCTCCGTCAACCACCTTTGACCACCCTCTCTTATCGCCTCCTACCACCTCCCATTAGCAATAATCACCTTTAACTATCATTTTCGACCATCAAAAATTATTTTTGACCATCACTTCTTGTGATTAGGAACTACCTCTAACCACCACCACCAACCACCTCTAATCAATGGCCACCACCTTCGGCAATTGACAACTAGCTCCAAACACCATGTCCAACTATCGATACCACTTCTCACAACCTCTCTTTTCACTTATTTTCAAAAAAGAAATTAAAAATGCTTGTATACCAAACATTGTTATTATTTTCTTTTTTATCCAATATAAACATAAATATGTTTAATGTTCTATAAACTAAAAATAGTAAATTGTAATCTGGTAGAATTTTTATATCCCTAGCATTGCTCTAATTTATTTATTTATTCTAATCACAAAGCAATTTGTTTTTAATGTTCAAAAACATAAAATGAAAATGATTCCAAAAATTGTGGATCATAATTAGGGATGGTCATTTTAATTCGATCTGCGGGGCTCACCCATATCCTCCCGAATGGAACAGATTTTACCTAACTCGACACTTATGTGGGGCGGGAGTGAATTATATTTTGATCACCTGTAATAGGGGTGGGACGGGGGTATCGCCTCCCCCGATCCAAAATTAATAATATATATAAATAAACAATATATATGTATATATATAATATAATTAGATATAAGAAATGAAAACTAAAAGAATGTGATTTTGTTTAAATATAAATAAATAATAATCCTAAAAATCTCACCGTTTATATATATATATATATGAAAATAATAAAATTTATTTAGTGTGCTAAGAATTTAAATGATTCTTAATTTTTTTGTTTATTTGAAATATGATTGGGTATCCGTAGAGGTGGAGATGGAGTTAAAAAATATTAGGAGCAGAGAATAACAAATCCGTCCCAAACCCACCCGTGATCACCCCAAATCATAATCACTCTACTTAATAATAATCAATAACACTTCGGATCAAAATCAAGGCCACTTAGGCATATTGGCGGAATTTAAAACTTCCCCCAAACAATACCAAAAAAAAATAAAAAAAACAATTTAAAAGACTCTTCAATTCCTTCCTCATGTCAGGTGACATTTTCCGGGAAAATCTCAAAGAAAGGGAAGCAAAAAAGAAACGGTTTTTTTCACCCACCAATCTCGCTGATCACTGTACGGAACAAGTGATTCTCTGATCTCCCCATTAATAATACCTTTATTACTCTGTCTTTGTTTTCCTACGTAAGTTCTTCATATCTTTTTGTTTTACAATACTTTATACGTATGTAATAATCGTGATGTATTGCTTAAGATTACTATTACTGATCTCCTAGAATCTCAAAAAATTGTTTCTTTTTTCTGGGTTTCGATGTGATTGGAGACTAAAGAAACGGGTTTGCAATTGTAATCCATACAATGTATATACATGGCATGTATTTGTTTTTACCAGGAGGGCCCTAGGTTGTTTGGTTGATGAGAATCTGTAGGAAAACGATAGAAACTAAAAGCGAGATTAAATTTTGAAAGTTCTTAATCTATGATTTGTAAATACCAAACTGTTTTTCATGTTTTTGGAAACAAAAGCAATGAAAAATTCAAAGACAACCATTGTTTTCCGTATCTTTTTCTTCTTGTGTGAAAACAGTTTTTGAAAATTTAGAAAACAACTTGAAAATGTTTCCTTAAAAAAATTTCAGAATTTTTTTTCCTAAAAACTATTCGTCAAACTGATTTTTAGCCTCACTTTCCTCTGTTTTTTTTCTGTTTTTCGTGCTTTTGGAAACAAAAATGAAATAAAATTTCGGAGACAAACCATTGTTTCCATTTCCTTTTCTTCTTTGTCTGAAACAGTTTTCAAAAAGTTTGAAAACAACTTGAAAGTGCTTCCTAAAAAAATTTGTTTTTGAGAAAAGTTTGCTAAAAAACAATTTTAGAAAACAATTTGTCAAACAAGTTCTCTGTCATTATGCCAATAATTTGCTTCCTTGAATAGAATTCAGACTTCAAATATAAAACCTATCACTAGATTTTGCTTGCTTTCTACGGTATCATTGCATTTCAATAACTAGTTTTTTCCTATTGGTCTTATTGGCGAAAAGCATCAATTGGTGCAAGATGAGTCAACAGAATAAGCAGGCAAGCACTTCCACGCCAGCAGACCCTCCATTGAAGCCTAAACATGGTCGTCCACGCAACGATGAAAACCTTGTCCACATGGAGAAACCAGCAGAGTCACCTCAACCTGCTCCATCTGATGACTTAAGAACTAATCAACACATTGAATTTGATCCGAGTGATGATATAGACAATGACATGGTCGGCCAGGTGGTTTCTGGTGTCATAGAGGGCTCTTTTGATGCCGGGTATTTCCTTTCTGTACGGACTGGCAACACGGGAACTCTTCTCCGGGGCATGGTGTTTCAGCCGGGGCTATTCACTCTCATTACTGCTGCAAATGATGTTGCTCCACAAGCTAAGATGTACCAAAGAAGAGAATTTCCCATCCCGGTCCTCAATTTGCAGAGTCAGGTTGACGGTTCTACTTCTATCCCACAACCAGAAAGGAACAATGAGCACCCTGTCCGGTTAGAGAACCGGGCACCTACCATTCCAGCCCTAGTTTTACCTTCCGAGCTCCAATCAGGTTTCCCATCTACAATTGCTAGTCCTAATGCACGAGGCTCCCACGACTACGGGGTATGGGAAGGGTTGGGCATATCCAGCCTGACCCTTGCATCCAAAGAGGCTGCTTATGTGGCAAAAAAATGAGTCAAATGCTTTTATGGGAGGAAAAACAGTACCAAAGGAAAATTTTGAATTTGGGCTTGAGAAACAATCTACCCTTGATTCAATACCTCCAACAGATAAAAAGGGTAGTCCTAGTGCACGAGACTCCAGTTATTGTGGGGTTTGGGGAGAGTCAAATGTATGTAGTGTTACCCCTACATACAAAGAGCTGTTTCTGTGACAAAAAAAAAGTCGGAACCTTTTATGAAAGAAAAAATTGTGTCAGCACAGAATTTTGAATTTGGGCTCAAGAAACAATCTTCCACTCATGACAGTCCTGATCCACAAGACTCTAGTTACTGTGGGATCTGGGGAGGGTCAAAAAATCAGTCATCCACTTTTATGGGAGAGAAAACCATGCCAGAGCAAAATTTTGAATTTGGGCTCAAGAAACAATCCACCCCTCAGACCTATGCCTTCCTAAAGATTGATCCAAGAAAAGACTTGCCACAACAACTTTCTGAGTTTGGGCTTGAGAACCAATCTGCCTCTTGGTTGCAGCCAGTTGCTTCATTTCCCAGTGTTAACCAATCTGCCTTTGGTAAGATACCGATGACTGATCACTTGTGCGCTTCCTTGGGACCAAAAAATGTGCCAAATCACAACTCCGAGTTTGGACTTGAGAACCAACTTGTAGTCACTACCCAATCTGCCTCGGTTATGACACCTCTGACTGATTCCATGGGAGGGTTACAAGACGCACCAGAACAAAATTATGGGCCTGCACTTGACAACCAATTGATACCACAACAAAATTCCAAGTTTGGATTTGAGAATGTATCTACGAAACAGGATGAGATAATGCAGGATCTTGAAGATTCAACTCTGCTAGAAAGGCGTAACATTGATGGAGAGGGAACGAAAGATGTGAATGTGGTACTAGAAATAGGATCTCAACAGAGTGTTGATATTTGTCATGGTGAGGAAAACATGGATCAGGTGCCTCAAGTTCAACACCGGGCTGTAGATTTTGGGCTCGAGTCAAGTGAGTTGGCTCATGATGAGCTAAAGAGTGGAAATCCCGAGCTTCAACAAACTCCAGCTGGTGCTAAAACTGATACACCACAGATTATGCGGTCAGAGTCGATCAAAGATTCAGGGAGAGATGAGATTACCCAAAATTGAAAACCGGTAATTGATGCTGCTGGTTAATCAACTAGTAACATTTGGCGAGAAAAGGTGCTGCTTTTGAACCTGAGGTTGCAGCCGGAGGAATTCTATGCCCTGGAAAAGGGTAGTTCTTCTGTTCTAGCCAATGATGTGGATTTTGTTCTTGAAGAATTCCACCACCTACCAGGAATCACAAGAAGAAAAGAAAAGAAAAGAATGAGAAAAAGAAAAGAATTTGCAGCTAAAGATAGATAAAGACTTCAGGAAAAACAAGTACGACTGATATTCTGAACTTTTAGACTTAACTTTCATGTTTCTCTTATTGTTGTTTCAATCATTCAAGTTCTTACTGTTTTCTAGTTGTTCACAATGTGTTTGGACAAGTTTCATTCGTTGCTTCATTTTTTTAGCATAATATACTTTATCATAATCCAATTTTTCTTGAATGTTTGATTGAGTTTGTATTAACAGCAGCTTATGGCCTTGGATGAAAGTTGAATGGAAAACAAAGTATGCATGTTGCCAACTCCAGCTAATGAGAATAGGTTTTTGTTAAGTTGAATTTAGTTGAGTTTATATTTACAAAAATTTTGAAAACTAGAAATGAATGTCTATTTTCATTTTCAAAAAAATTGTAAATAGTTAACAAATTTTACTAAATTCTTATAATTCAAAAAAAAAAAAAAAAAACTTACTTATTTGAAAGATAAGTTTTTATTCCCTTCTCTCTCTCCCATGGCTGTTATCACCTATTGCTCATTACCACCACTAGCGACCACCTTTAGCTATCACCACTAACAACCTCCTCCAGTCACCATTTCCTACAGTCAACAAATACCTCTGGCTTCCACCAACCACATCTGGCCATCATGTTGACAGCCACCTCTTGTCACCATTTTCGATCCTCAATAATTCAGCCACCACCGCCCACTAACAACCAATGTTGATCACTCCTCACTTGTTTTTTTAAACATTTTTAAAATACATGAGCCTAATATGTTTTTTATTTTTGTACGGGGAGGAAATAATTCTCCTCGTATAATCCTGTTGACCAAGTCCACGCTCCTCCGTACGACGTCGCTTTGTCACCTGAAAACACAAACGTGAGCTGGCCGGCGGGTGTGTGCCGGAAACCTCTCCGATGCCTAAGTCAGAAAACTTGACAAATAGACAAAGCTCTAAGTTCTCAGAAAGATTGTGTTCAATTACCTCCTCCAAGGTGATGCTTGTGAGCTTTTATAAGTTTCATATGGCACAATCCTAGTAGGACTTGTATTTCTCTATGCAGAGTCCTCCTAGGATTCATTCTCCTAAGGATAATGCTTATCCTTTTACACCCTTCCCCACTGCTTAAACCAAGTGGGATGGTTTTCTCTTCGGCCGAGCTATCCCATGACCGAAATAGCATTGGCTATGCCGAACCGTAGAATAGGCCATACTAACCGTAGTTCGGTTCTTCTTGCCACACAATATATTGGTTCTCCTATACACGAACCGTGGTGCATTTGAACCGCCCTACCAAGTAATAACATTCCGACTGATCTCGACCGGAACAACTTATAACCGGACTATTTTGGAGATCGGTTTAACTAGAAGCCACCCCGTACCGGAGTAGCTTTACATCCCTGAGCCGAAGTAACATTTACTTCTCCCAGCCGGAGTAACATTGCTCTCCTGGGCCGGAGTAACCATTACGGCCTTTTTTACTTAGTCCTTCGCGTTTTGGGCCTCAAAGCCCAACTCGCAGCTCGGCCCAATTTTTCCCAAAAATTACCCTCTCAATATATATATATATATATGATTGCAAAGCACTAGCTTAGGAAAAATTAGAAAAATATGCAAGGTGATTAGTCTTATCCTTTCATAATGTATCTGTGCTATGTCATTCAACACTCATGAAACCACAATTATATCACTACTTGTAAAAGGAAATAGGAAGATCAACTTTCGAGCAATTTCTCAATGACAAGTTGTACAAAAGGCATGAGACCTATAAATTCTTTATAAGCACAACAATTTACATATTCTTGGGATTGCCAACTTCCACACAACATAAAGTTTGTCCCACCTTATATCTAGAAACTGAAAATAGGCATACCTCCATGACTTGAAGAGCAACAAAGGAACGCAGACACCCCAAAAACCCATTACAGATCCTTATGCCATACATAGATGAGAGGGTAATTTTTGGGAAAAAATTGGGCCGAGCTGCAAGTTGAGCTTTGAGGCCCAAAACGCGAAGGACTAAGTAAAAAGGCCGTAATGGATACTTCGGCCTAGGGGGCAAGGTTACTCCGGTCTTGAGGAGACAAAGTTATTTCGGCCCAAGGAGGTGAGGTTACTCCGGCTCATGAAGAGATAGATGCTTTGGTCCAAGGAGAAGTAAAGCTACTCCGGTCCGTAGGCAACTCGGAATTAGGCCGGTCTCAGAGTTAGTCCGGCCGCAGTATGTTCTGGGAAGGCCGGT
>NW_021026456.1:187085-272183 GCF_004153795.1 Camellia sinensis
TTTTAGCACATTTTTCGAACTAAAAACAATTATTCCCGTATCCCTCTAGCCTTCAACGTTCCGGTTTCAAAAGTCTCGAAACAACGAAGCAGAATATGAAGGCATGCATTGCCGTGTCTACGAAGCAGCCCTGGAACTAGGAGCAAGGAGAGAGATCAAACCTTGTGTGTCTCAAAGCAAAAGGAGAATTGGAAAGTCAAAGAAGAAAGATATGATGTACGCCCAGACCTTGGACTTGTTAATTCCTCGGTTTGAAAAAGCTAAACTTTGCTCATCTTCCAAGAGAGAACAACAGGTTCGCAGATTCTTTAGCAACTCTATCTTCCATGATAGACATCCCGTTTGGAATCCGGATGCGTCCAGTCGTCATTGACCAGAAATTTGTGCCGACCTATGAGTTGATCGCTGCTATAGATGAGGTTCAGGATGAAAACCCCTAGTATTACAACATTTGAAATTTCTTGGAGAAGAAAGCATATCCGCCAGGGGTAAATGCCAAGGATAAAGGACAATCAGAAGAATGGCCATTCAGTTCATCATCTGTGGGGGTAAGCTGTATAAGAGAGGTCATCTGGGAATGCATAAGCTGTGTGTTGAAGCCGAGGAATCGAAGCGCCTGATGGAGGCCATCCATGGAGGAGAATGCGGTGCACATATGAACGGAGTAATGCTAGCACGGAAGATCCTCAGACAGGGTTACTACTGGTCCACCATGGAGGAGGATTGTATCAGTTTTGTCCGGCGATGCCACAAGTGTTAGATTCATGCAAACCGCATGAATATCCCGCCGTCGAAGCTGTACAACATGACTTCGCCATGGCCGTTTTCAGTTTGGGGAATTGACGTGATCAGGGCTGTCACTCCGAAGGGGTCGAATGGGCATGAGTTCATCCTGGTTGCGATAGATTATTTCACAAAATGGGTCGAGGCCCAATCGTATGCGGTGTTGAAGGCGTCGCACGTTGCAAAGTTTATCAGAAACAACATCATCTATCGTTATGGGGTCCCAAACGAGGTCATTTCAGATAATGGTTCCCACTTTAAGAAGGAAGTGGTTGACTTGTTGGAGAAATACAACGTGGCTTTCCATAAGTTATCCACATACCAGCCGCAAACCAACGGAGCGGTCGAGGCCGCCAACAAGAATATCAAACACATACTGCAGAAGATGGTGGAAACCTACTGGGATTGGCCAGATAAGCTGCCATTTGCTTTGTGGGGCTACAGGACTTTAATTAGAACTTCTACCGGAGCAACTTCGTATTCATTAGTTTATGGGATGGAGGCCGTTCTACCTATCGAGATTGAAGTTCCGTCATTACGAGTATTGGCTGAGTGTCAAATAGTCGAAGCAGATTGGCAGCAGAGTAGGTTTGAGGAACTCATGCTCTTTGATGAGAGAAGACTAAAAGCACTGTACCATGTTCAAGGTTATCAGCGCAGAATTGCCCGGGCTTTCAACAAGAAAGTTAAGTCCAGGAATCTAAAGGAAGGAGATTTGGTGCTCAAGGACAACTGAGCTTCCATCCACGACCCAAGGGGCAAGTTCAGACCCAATTGGACTGGTCCCTACATCATCAAGTCTATCTGGTCAGGTGGAGCTGTGGTTCTGATGGACCTAGATGGCCTAGAATTTTCAGACAAGTTGAAGAAATATTATCCCTGAGAGGCTCGCTAGGCCAAAAACCCAAAAGGGCGACCTAGGCAAAAGTTAGATCACAAAAAATTAGAAAATATAAAAACTGAGCTCGCAAGGTTGAAAACCCGCAAAAGGGCGACCTTGGCAAAAGTTAGAGCGTAAAAGGAGAGTGAAAATACCCGAGTGAACCTAAGCCTGAACTACGTAAGGCTTGATTTCCATCTTTGGGATACGTAGGCAACTTCACCCTGAAGTTCAGCCATAAACTTTTCCCCGATCAACTTTGTCCATTTTGACCATATCAGTCATCTTTATTCATCAGCATTTATCGCAATCTCCGGTGCAGTGCTATTCAGACTAGGGGCAACTTTTCGTTGCCATACAGTGCCGCGGTACTCTTCAGACTAGGGGCAACTTTCCAGTTGCTAGGATCCGGGGTTGTGCATCTCAGTGACAGATCTTAGGCGTGTCCAGTTCTGATCCATATCGAAAATGGTTTTGAAAAGTTTTAATAAAAGTTGACTTTGTTCAAATTAATCTCTTTACAACTAAGACCATTTTTTGACCAAAGCGGAAAATTTTCAGTACCACAACCTTCAATTTCATTGATTTCAAAACAGAGTTCTTCTGCTCTTGCATACAATCGAAGTTGCTTTTTATTACATTCATAAAGAAAACTTGAAAGTACTAACAAAGCAATAAATCTGTGGCATAGTCAAGTCAAGTATCCCTGCGCCCCCTCCCAGAGCTGGTCGAAGCCTCTAATGCCAAGCTAGGCCCAATCTGTGCCTCTTCATTGAGCCAATCCAAGCACTCGTCAGACAAAGTGCAACTGAAAGTGGGAGCAGGGGCCAGGAGCTCTCTAGTCCTCCATGCTGTGGCATATCGGGCAAGCTGTGCACCTCGAACCGGAAAAGTAGTCGGGTACTCAATCCCCTCTGGCGGGCAAATCTGATCATGACCGAACTGGCGCAGGAACCGGAACGGAAAGTAGAACACACAGTGGGTCAGACCAATCAACTGGATCCCGATCAGTCGCGACATGCTATAGCTCATTGCCGGGAGATTGAGCCAAGGACAACGCCAAGCAATGCGACCTGCAGACAAATTGCACATCCAGTCAAACCACAACCTTTCGTCAGGGTCATCGACTAGGCGCTGTCGAAAGAAATAGCCTCGAGCTGAGTAGGCTGGGCAAGAGTCCACAACCTGCAATTTGTCCATCAACCATACCTGGGGGAGGGATGAAAAATGAGGGAATAAAGAATAGAGAGATGTACGGTGAGAGAAAAGTGAGAAAAGGGTTTTTGTGAGAAAAACCGAGCTTGAGGGCCGAGTGATGTGAGCAAATACATATGTAAGATTGGGTGGGAAACATTACCTGCAGCAGCAGTGGACTCCCAGCAAATCTAGTCGTCTCCCGGCGATAGATAGCATCCAAGCCCATCAGTGTCTCAGCCAAGGTCATCGCGATGTAGCTTTTTCCTTCTTTCAAGCCTTGAGCAACTTCAATCAAACGAATGCTAAATCCGCCAAAGCCCGGGGAAAGCAGAAAGTGAGACAGCAGGCACAAGCAAAGGGCGTGTTGCTGGAAACCTTGCCAATAATGGTTGCTGCGGTCACCAGCGTCAGAAAAGCGATGAATCAAACCGAGGATATCCAGTTCCCCATTACAGATCAGAGACCGAGCGTCATGCGCGGTGAGTCCACACATCCACCCTAAAGCTTGGGCGTGGCCAAAGCGGAATTGGGGCAAGATCTCTTCATGACATTCAGATTCCATCAAAACTTGAAAATCTTCAAAAGTCGGACATACCTCTTGCCCACCAAAGCTAAAGACATGCGTCACCGGGTTTCAAAACCTCGCCACGGCATGGAGGAAAGGAAGGTGCAGCGGAGTGCGACTCAGCGTAAACAGTGCATTCAAGCCGAAACCCCGGAAGTTCAACTTTTTCGAACCATCTAGAGAAACGATCCAAGCTGTGAGATTTATAACAAGAAACACCTCCAGTTTCGTGCAAAACTAAGATGAATTGAATCAAAACACGGAGCTAAGGCTTTTAAAGAGGAAAAGACACTATTCAGGGGACAAGTGTCAAAAATTTGACGTTTGCTGAGCTGAGTGGCCGGCCGGCCACCTTTTCTGGCAGGCCGACCATTTCTTTTTTCAAAACCTGGCCGGCGGCCTCCCCTTTGCAATAAATCTGGCCGGCCGGCTCCCAAAAGTAGTCGGCCATGCTCCAATGTGTGTCTTTAGCCCTATTTTACCCTCCAAGAGAAAGTTTCAAGCATTTCCATGCAACGGGTGCGTCGAAGGCCTCTATTTCCCTCTGTTTTGGATGCGTTCCGTTGCCCAGATCGTCCAAAGTACACTTTGTTTTGTTAAGTTTTGTTTATCGAGTTATTGTTTTGTTTATCGAGTTGTCGTTTTGCTTATCGAGTTGTTTGTCGAGCTGACGTGTTTCGTGTTTTTGAGTTGTTACTCTTTATTTAAGCAATTTTTGTTTGAGTCTTGTTTATTGAGTTGTCAACACTATTATGTTTTGCTTATCGAGTTGTAAACTTGCTAAGGTTTTGTTATATCTTAGAAAGTTAAGTTGTTGCGTCGGTTCACTACCTGACTGGGCAAAATGCACAATGCACATTTCCATTCAAATCTCATTTTGGTGCAAAATGATGCGATATGATGCTAAGAGTTTAAAATACAACACTTTTTCAAAAGCTGTTTCATTCCATCATGCCTCGCTTGTTACAACATTTTACAGACTAAGGCACAAGTTTTACAGAGAATAAAACTGCCCGATAATCAAATGTGCTACAACTACTAGCAAAAAGATAAATAAAACAGGAAACAACCGCATTTGTGCTCTCAAGAGCAGGAATAAGAGGCCCTCTTCGTCCTCTTCTGCGGAATAGACTCTCCGCCACCATCGCCATCACCATCATCTGAATCGGAGTCGTCATCCTCGGGATCCCCCTCAGCCTCGCCTCCACTCCCGGAACCAAGACCGGAGCCGTCCTCTCTGTCAGCAGATGTCTCCGACTGACGGTCTGCAGCCTCCTCCTCCTCATCCTCACCAGGCTCCTCCTCTATAATGTGTGCTCTGCGTCTACGAGACGACCCCCCTCCAGCTCCTCGAAAAGGCCTGGATGGCCCAGCTCCTCGAAAAGGCCCGGATGGTCCACCTCCCCGAGAAGGCCCAGGTGGCCCGGCCTACGGCTGAGCATATACCGGGGGCATCTGAGAATAAAGAGTTCAATTTAAATACATCAGTCCAAATATGTACATCAGGTGCAGATACAAGAAAACTACATGAAGTGGGTACATGTAAACACAGTGTATAAGTGAGGTGTGTGTCAGATGTGCTCTACACAAGTAGCCTATCAATGCAGTAGAAATCAACATATCGTCAGAAGTATGATAAATGCCAGAAAACTAAAGGGTACCTAGAAGCCCATGATGGACAACTGCGCCTCCCTCCGCAGGACCATCCCCTCAAGTGAGGCTACCATCTCGAGCACCTGATCCATGTACTCAATAGGGGGCTGTAGATGCAAAGGCAAGGGTGTCAGTAAAGGAATGAAAGTCCAAGTATCTGAGTAATAAATCAAAGCCATAAAACATACCGGTGGTGAGTCGGGGTCTCTGACATATCGATGGCCGGGCATCAGAGGCTCTATCGGGATCGGAATCGGAGAGGTAGTCCCATATTGCCACCCCATCAACTCGGTCGGCATGTCCGGCCATCTAGGATGAAGATAAGTCGGAGGAATCAGGGGAACCAATCCACCCCCACCTCTAGATGTACCAGCCCTGCTGGTGGAAGGGGCGTCTGCAGCCCGAGCCCGGGCCTGGCTCGAAAATGGCATGCCGACAGGCCTCATCGTCGGAGTACAAACTCCCGTCAATGGAGGCATCAGGTATATGTGACGGTAAGTAGCGTAATCCCCCTCCTCAAGATGTAGCAAGGCATCAGTACCCAGCATAGCATTAACAACTCCCGGAAAAGAGCCTATCAGCAATCCGCATATCGACTGGGGGTGTTGAGGGAGGGTCCTGAGAAGTGTACCCCCAGACCTGACGCAAGAAGCGATCCCCCAAAAACCAGGCCCTACCAACTGGCCCTTCGAACAGGAGCCTGTACCGGGAGGCACCCCACCCTCCGACAAACTGGAATTGGAGACCTTCACCTAAAGGCGCCCATGGCTGCCATGTAATCTGCGGATAACAGACGTATAAACCAAGCAGAAATCGAAAATGTACAGGACAAATCAAAGATGAAAACAGAAAGAACTGAAAGTTCTGAAATACCTCTGTCAACCGCACAGTGTCGAAATACTGCCGCAGATAAAGGAGAGACTCCTGAGGTCTCGGCCGGTGCTGGCCTTCAAATACAAGTGAGTACGGAGTCACGAGAGGTCCCTCTACCACAAACTCCGGGGCCAATGTTGGGAAATACACATAGACCCACAACTGCGGAAAACAAAGCAGAATACGAAGTGCTAAGGGCAAAGTGCATGATACAGAGTATAAAGTGCGCCGTGTGTGCAATGTGTAAGTAATGAGGAGCAGAAATGTAAATCAAGAGGGCAGAAAGTACCTCCCAGGCTCTCCAATAGCCACCAAGTAAGTCCCCCCGTCCACGGGAGGTCGCGCTCATGTAGCAGTAAAGGGTAGCCAAGCCGGCGCCACCCCAATCATGCCGTCTAACCTATGACAGGTCCACCAAAGCACTCAACAGATAAAGCCCAACAGTGTTCCCCCTGTTGGCAAACAAAGTGGTCCTGAAAAGGAACATCAGAAAGCTGCGGGCATACTGTGCTGCCTCCTCAGGAGTCCCGGGCTCCATCTCCACCCGCCGGAAATGGGAAAAGAACCAGGTGTATCGGACTCTCCCCGAAGCTCTATCAATAGGCGGGCGAACCCCCAACAAATATATCAAACAGCCTCCCACCGGCCCATGTCCTCGTCGTAAGGGATGGGCCAACCCCCCACGTCAAGGCCAGTCAGTACAGCAAAGTCAAACGGGGTCATAGTCAAGTCCCCCGTGGCAGAAAAATGAAAGGAGTTGGTGTTGTCCCACCATCTCTCCACCAAGGTAGCCATCAGCGTCCTCCTGGCAGGACAACGAGATAGCCTAGTACAGAAGGGCCCAAACCCCGCCAAGTCAACCAAATCCCGAACAGTCTCCGGGAGCTCGGCATACCAATCTCTCGCCGCGGTAGAACCATATCCCCGCACAGTGCGAGAAGTCACCTGCATTCAGAATGAATACATGTTTCAGCATAAAATGAATAAGCTGCGTGCAAATAAAATGAATAGGCTGCGTGCAAAGTAAAGTAAGTGAGCCGCATGTTCAGAATCGGTGTGTTCTGCGTGTTCACCTTCAATTTGGGCTATGTGTTCGGAAAATCAGGTTTTGGGCTGCGTGTTCAACTCTCAATCAGTGTGTGCTGCGTGTTCACCTTCAATTTGGACTGTGTGTTCAGAAAATCAGTGTTTGGGCTGCGTGTTCAACTCTCAATCAGTGTGTGTTGCGTGTTCACCTTCAATTTGGGCTGTGTGTTCAGAAAATCAGTGTTTGGGCTGCGTGTTTAACTCTCAATCAGTGTGTGTTGCGTGTTCACCTTCAATTTGGGCTGTGTGTTCAGAAAATCAGTGTTTAGGCTGCGTGTTCAACTCTCAATCAGTGTTTTGGGCTGCATGTTAAACTCTCAATCAATGTGTGCTCCGTGTTCACCTTCAATTTGGGCTGTGTTTTGGGCTGCGTGTTCAACCCTCAATCGATGTGTGCCGTGTGTTCACAATCAATTTATGGGCTGAGTGTTCAGGAATTCAAGTGATTGAACCGTGTGTTCAGAGTGCAAACAGAATGCATGAAAATTCATAATATGTTACAGAAAAGGTAAAAAACGAAGTAAATACCTCTCGTGCCTCATGGGAGAGGTGATACTCTGGCTCCCGCAGAAGGAGATCCCCAGGTGCTCGCTCGTCGAAATCGGTGAAGTGATAGAAAATAGGCCCGCGGACTGAGCCGGGGTCGTACCTCTCGGGGAAAAGGGGGCGAACCCTCGGATGCAAAGACATGATGTCAGGCTCACCTCCGGCCGCCTGCGGAGAACCTCCGCCGTGGGGAAAGTGACCCGCCATTTCAAGAAAATCTGCAAAAAGGGGCAAAAATGAGCAAAATGAGCCAAAATTGGAAAAAGTCAACAAAAGTCAACTCTCGGGAAATGAAAAAGTCAACAAAATTCAACTCCCGAGAAAATCTTCCAAATATTCAGACAAACTCACCTCAAGTGGCGAAAATGAAGAAAGAAGCCCCAAAATCAAAATTTAATCGGTTCAAAGTGCTTAAAACTGAAAGATTTCGCGAAAACAACTTGCGTGGGACGTTGGAAAATGCATATAGAGCCCAGATCTGAGGGAGAAAATGGTTTGGGAAGGAAGAGGAGATGTTTTCGGAGCTGCACTTGTGAGCACGAAGTGTTTGGATAAGTGTATTTAAAGAAAAGAGGTTGAAAAGACAAAAATTGCCCCGAATCTGGGCTAAGTGACCGGCCGGCCACTTTTTCTGGCAGGCTGGCCATTCTCTTTTCAAAAACTGGCCGGTGGTGTTCCCCACATGCCCCCCAAGGTCCCTGCAAATTTTGGGGAGGATTGGAGTCCCCGGGACCTGAAAAAGTACAAGAGAAGTGCACTTTCTGTCGCGAAATCGCCCCGCCGGAACCTCAGCTTCAACTTCCGATGCGTGTCTCATCATTACTCGTCGAAAGTGAGATGTATCCTTTTGAACATGTTGTAACCCCTCCGGGAGGTGAACCGGAGGCCGCAATCGAGCCGCCCTTGCCAAAACTTGCATTTCCTTGCTCGTTGTTTTGTGACAAACATACATCCTGGTTTACGCTTGTTCTGCATTATCATGCACATAACTTGTATTCTCATGCACATACTTGCATTGTTATGCATGTCTTTTTGATATCACCGAGCCTCCGTGCTTAAACTCGCGTTGTCACGCGCGTTTCTTCCTGCATTGCGATGCACTTTTCCATCAACACCGCGATTGTCTGCATTCGATATCACATTGAACATATGTTGTTAGATATGTTGTGCTTGTTAAGTTTCTTTATTTTGCAGGCACGATATTGTATGTACGGTTCATTTGAGGCTGGCATGACCAGACGAATCACGCAGGTATCGTATCTTCTCCACGTGAGATGCGACGAGAATTGAATAATTCTCTGCATTTCTAACTGCATGAAATGTAGTTGTTGCTTTGCATTCTTGCTTAAAACTGTTGCATCTATTTTAAATATGTGCTTCATTACAGCTTGCTGCATTTGCATAATCATTGAGTACCTTCGGCTTCTTGCATTGTCGGTTGCATTTTGCCCCTGCCTGCGGGCACGCCCGCGGGCGCATATCTGTTTATCTCGCCTGCTTGTCTAAGTCTTCGGCCTTGTCAAAAATGGGGCGTCTCTAGGCTTTGACATTCACTCACATTACTTCCGACCTTTCGAGTTGTGTCAAAGAGGGGTAACTCTAGACACCCCATTTTTGACCGTCCTCAAGACTTGGACGTCACCAATTGAGCGCTTGGTTGATGTGAGACACCCCATTTTTGACCGTCCTCAAGACTAAGGACGTCACCGCCCGAAACACTCGGTGATATCCATTGTTTGTGTTTCGTTGGGTTCCCGGAGTCTTAGCTCGCGCGCGCCTAGCCAGAATCTCCGAACTTGACCGTTTAGTGTCCGTTTTGCATCCAACACTTGTGTGTTTGCTTGGAGGGCAGGGTAGGCTTGCTAGACATATCCCCACCCACCACCGGCATTGCGTTGAGGCCACGCTGGTTTTTGTGGCCACCGCAGTATAGTTTGCCGGTCGGCACTATTTGTTGCGGTCAGCACTTTTTGTGCCGACCGCACTCCTTTTAGCCAAGATGGCATTTTTGGCCGGCGCGATTGCTTTCATCTGCTTTTGCAGATATTTTGGACAGCTGTATGCTTTTGCTCCCCTCCATACACGTGTATGGAGGGATCTCCCTCTTGCAAAGCTTGTCTTGTAAGCTTTACAAGAGCATATAGAGAGAAGCTCTCTCTAAGCAAAAAAGAGGTTTAGACATTTTTGAGAGAGAAAATACAGAGGAGCAGCTCTGTTTTCTAGGTTTAAGGGTTAGACATACACAACCTTCCTCTTTCCCTCTCATTTGCACACTAGGTGTTTTGTGTCTCACTATTGCTCACACAAACACCTAGTGTTACCTTCCTCTTGGAGCCTGAGGTTCTAAAGAGAGTGTTTTGAAAGTTTTGTGTTGGATTCAGCCAAAGGAGGCCATGGAGCATCTTGTTGAAGAAGCATCAAGGGTGAGAAACTAGTCCCTTTTTCCCCCTTCTTGCATTGATTTTCTACTAGTCTTAGAGCTGTTTTTGTGATTATTGTATAACATAAAAAAGTTCTGTTTTAAGCCCTCTTTATGTTTATTAAAGTGTTTGTTGTTTGAGGGTGTGACCACCCTTAGGCTCAAAAGGCCTCTTTTTGAGTCATTTTGTGCTAGCTCGGATTTTGTGTTGAGTCTCTTCACACTGAAATCTTGAGGGATTTCAGTGCTGTGAAGATGATCTTTGAAGTCCCAAGAAAGGAGAGGCACCCCTCTCCTTGTTGTCCTTGAAAAGGCATTATTTTGGCCCCTTAAAGAAGCCTATGCTTTGAGTGTGTGTTGAGCATTTTTGTTTTGTTTGCATCTTTATATATCCATGATATAACATGATTTAAAGTGGTTTGGAACTCCATGCATGTTTAGCAATAGTTGCCATGTAATGCCTTATTGTTGCCTTAACATGTTCTAGGTTGTTAGCCTTGTTGGAGCATGTTTAGGCTTGTATTTTGTGAAGTTTATGTGCTTATTTTGCCAATGTTTTACTCTGTCCATAGTCATTTGGATTGATCTTTGCATGCATTATATAGCTCCTTTGTATTGGCTTGTTGGCCTTAGTAATGTGCATGATGTAGCATGCCATCTTTGCATTATTTGGTGATTTGGATCATCCTACATGCTATTTTCAGTCCCATTTCCATGATTGTTTTGATTGCTTGCATGCCTCTTATGCTTTGAAAGCATGTGTTGCAATGCCATGTTTTGGCCATGGGTATTGCCTTTGAATTTGGGCCATTTAGATGCCACTAAGAGTCCTTTGGCTTGTTTTTAACATGCTAAAAAACTGTTTTTAGGTTGCTTTAATGCATGCATGATTTGTTGTGATAAAACATGCTTCAAAGCTTCATGATTTGCCTCAAGTATTTAGACCAATGTTTGGTGCATGCTTGGCTTGATTTGTTGCTTGGTTTGGCACCATATATTAGCATGATTTTAAGCTTATAATGCATGCTAATTGCTCTTGTTCTCTCTTTCAAGTTGTGCTTGAATGTTGTTTGAATTTGTGCTTAAGTGTTGGTCCTTATGTGCATGTGTGTGTGCCATGCATTTAGCTCTCACTCTTTAGCACTTATGCTACTGTTTTAGGCCTATTTTAGAGTCGCCTAATCATGTTTAAGTCCATCTTTGCACTCATTTGTATTGCATATTATGCTTGTATGCTTGCATAAATGCCTTGCCATGTCATGTTGCATTCCTAGCTTGTATGCCCAGGTTGTATTGCATTTTGCATACATGCCTTGTTCCTTGAATTGGTGATAGGAATTGCGGCCTAATTTGTTTTGATTGTTGCATGCATTTGAAACCAAAGTGCATACTCGGTTCTTTGGGCCATTCATGCATAGAAATGCGTGATTGGTGGTGCGAGAACCGAGGGGCACATGTCCTTTGAGTCATTACAATGATAAGAGACATGTTGGTGCATACATGCTTTGAATTGTGCTGCATGCTTGTTTGCCCTCTGTTGCTGTGAGTTGCAGGTTCTGCAGGAATAACCCGCCGACCGGCAGTGTAATGTGCCGACCGGCACCTTTTTTCTTGCCGACAGACCCTATTTTGTGCCGATGGCCATACTACACTGCCGATGGAAGTTTCATTCAGCCGGTGATGATCCCCTCTGTCAAGGATGTAGTCCTGAGTTTTGACAACCTCCAGAGGAGAAAGGGAGGAAACAGAGGCAGCTTGCGCATGCGCGGCGCGCTTCTCGAGACGTTTTCCTGCTTTAATTAATTTATTTAATTTGTTAATTAAATAGTTAATTTGTAATATTAATTAGCTTGTGTAGTTAATTAATCTGTAATATTTATTCGCCTCTGAGCGAGGGCAAATCTGTAATAAGTGTGGTGTGGGTGTGGTGATGTCTTTCCAATCCCACTTCTTTCTTCCTTTTACTTACCCGCTTTAATGGTTAGTATTAGGGCACGTCTAATTTTAGCATACTTTATGCTATGCATGCGTGCATCATGCAATTTGTATTGCATGCATTAGGCTCGGTACATCACGTTAACTGATCCGTACTTCAAATTCCAAACTGATATGTGATAATGTGGCATTTTCACATGACATGTTTAGGATAGCCGAGCCTATTCTAGATTGCATTCTTGTATGCGATGCATTAGGCACTTAAACATGGACTTGGATCATGCATGTTTGCTACAAGTCTTTGTTTTGGCATGGAGTACATGTAAGTATCTTAATGCTTTAGCATATCGCTATGAGTGTGAATATTTCCATGACAGCATGCTTAACATGTGGCTAGATGCTTATGTGTTAACTATTTTGAATGCCTGTGGGTGAAGGTTGGATTGTTTGAGTTGGAAAAACTCGTTGAAATCCATATTTTTAGCCTACTTGCGAGTAGCAATTCCAAAGCATTTTCAAACCGGACGGGTATGCAATGTTTCTTCTCAAATTAGGCAATCTAGTCATTATACTTGTTTGCTGTGCGCATAACATAGTAATTCTAGGCTAATAATCGCGAATAAGAACACATAAAGTTTTCAAAAACGGATATCATGGTTAGTAGAGGCCGAGTCTTCGGACGGGGAAAGGGGGTGCTCAAGCTGACCTTCCCCGATCGTACCAGCGCCCGAGCCGAGACAACTCCGGTCAGAACGGACATGTGGGCCTTCGGCACCGAGTCAGGGTTTCCTAAATTCCCCCCATTTTAAAATATTTAGGTGGCGACTCTGTATCTGGCAAAGCAGTCCATGTTTGGCACTACTTTTTCAAAAATCTGTTTCTCAAAACGATTTGCCAGATTTAGACTCTTTGGTTCAGATTAAGAACCGTGACACAAATCGAGTCCGAACTGTAGCATGAGGCCCACGAGGGCGTGCTACATGATGTTGCATATCGTGCTCGTTCAGAGGTTTCAAAGTCTCGGCTGCGAGCCTTGCCTCCAAACTTCCGAACTCTTTTATGCTTTGCCTCGGTTTGCGAACCAGGCTCTGTTTTCTCTGTTTTCTCTTCCTAAAGGGAGGAAGAGGTCTCGTAGATCATCTCTCAGTGGCCGTAGGCTACGTTTCGTGGTCGTAGGCCATTTTGCCCGTTTGGAGTCTGGTTTTCGATTTTTCGGAGCCGTTGGCCGTGTGCCTCGGTTTGGGACCGCTTAACCACCTCCGTTTGCTCCGGTTTTTCTTTTGTTTTTCGGAGCTGTTGGCCGTGTGCCTCGGTTCGGGACCGCTTAACTACCTCCGTTTGCTCCGGTTTTTGGCATGCATCTTATTTGCTCCCTTTTGAGGGACACTGTGGCTCGAGAGACCAACTTCGTGGTCGAACACCACTTCCGGTACCTAACAGTCAGTTTTCGGGGCCTCGGGCTGCGTGTTTCGGCCCCCGAACCTTCATTTTGCATCGGTTTGGGCTCATTTTTGGTGGAGACCTTATTTTCACTGCTAAGAAGGTCGTAGAAGGGTGGGAGGCCAGTAATTGTTCTGACAACCAGTTTTATTCCTCCATCGCCCTCCGTCGCCCGTTTTTCTCACTTGAAAGCCAATGTTGACCACCCTAAGGCCACTTTTTCTTGCCCCAAACCACATATTTGTGTTGTACACACCTGGGAGGCCACCAATATCATATGGCCGGCCAGTAATTCTGTGTGAGCCTTTTGAACCCCTCCTAAAAGTGGCCTTTTCTCTCTCCTGGTTCACATTCTCCAGTTTTTTACTACATGGTTGTGTTGTGCACACATGGAAGGCCCTCTTTCTGGGGTGGCCGGCCACTAATCATGATTGACCCTTTTGACCCTTGGCCAGCCGGCCATGGGGAGAGCCGGCCGGCCACCTAAACCCTAGAAAAGCAGCCGGCCATGATCCTCTCTCCAGGTACTTTACAGATGTGCATTCTGTTTCCCTCCAGATTTTGTATCCGGGGGGCTGCACTTTTGGGGGAAAACTTGAATTCTTTTCCCCCCATTTTTTCTCCCTTTTTCTCCCCTCTTTTGCCTATATAACAGCAGCTCCAGCTCCTATCTGAGGGTGACAAAAATTTGCTCTAAGCCTCTTGTATTGATCCTCCCTCTCCTTCTCTTCCAAGCACCAAAACCTCTCCAAACCCTACACCACTTCCACACCACCACCTAGCACCATACCACCACCATCCATTCCAGCCACTTGGAGTTGTTTTCCAGAGCTAAGGAGCCACCAAACTTGGTCCAAGAGTTGTCAAAGCTTTGTCTACAAGGGTGAGTCTTCATTCTCCTCTTTTTGGCTCTATTTTTGCATACAATCTAAGCTGTACTTTCTTGCATATTTGGGCTCTGACCCTAACTGAAAATACCATTATTTTGAGCTCCTTTTCATGTTTGTTTAAGGGCCTCTCCCTGTTTGAGGCTTCCTTTTAACACTTGCTTCTTTACCTCTCTTGTATGCCTCTATCTTGCATAGTATTTTAGGCCTATTTGTAAACTGTTTTGAGCTCGGTTATAAACTATAAAGTGTCTTATTTTGAGCCCCTCTTTAACATTGTTGAAGGGATCTTCACTATTTGAGGCTTCCTTTTGTTACTTGCCTCTTTATCCCTCTTTTGGCCTCATTTTTGCATGTTTTGTTATCCCTTTGTTCTTATATTTTTGGGCTCTGGTACGAATGGTAAATAGCCTTATTTTGACCCCCTCTTCATGTTTTATCAAGGGTCCTTTGCTATTTGAGGCTCCCTTTTGGCTCTTTGTGTTTAAACCTCTTTTTAGGCCTTATTTTGCATAGTATTTTAAGCTTGCATGTGCACTGTTTTGGGTTTGATCATAAACTGTAAAATACCATGTTTTGGGCCTCTCTTCAACTTTGTTGAAGGGCCCTCCTATGTTTGAGGCCAGAAACCATCACTTGCTTCTTTGTCTCCCTTTTGGCTCAGTTCTTGCACTTTGTTTTAGGCCTATTTTTGTTTAGATCCGTGGCTTGTTGTAAACTGTAAAGTGATTCATTTTGAGCCCCTCTTCAAATTTCTTGAAGGGCTCTCAGCCATTTAGGGCCAGAAGCTGCTACTTGCTTCATTATCTCTCTTTTGGGGCCATTTTTGCATGTTAACTTAGCCCTATTTGTGTTCACCTTTTGGCCTTGCTTAAAACTGTAAATATGCTTATTTTGGGACTTTCTTGATTCTGTCTTCACACTTCATGTTCAAATAACGCATTCTTTGCATAGCCATAGGTCATTCCATGTACCTAATTTCATGTTTCGGGTCTCATTCCTTGCATCGGGTACCATATTGCCATGTTTCGGGGCTGTTTTGCATCATATTTTGGTACTGAAATTTGCATGCTTGTATACCATATTCCATGCCTTGCCATGTTTTGGTAGAGTGGCATTTGTGCCTTAGGATCGGTCCTCGGTTTGCGTGCATGTGTGCACGCATTTTGAGTGTCTCATTTTTCATCTCATGGCCTCCTATATGAGTGTGGCTGAGGTCCACTCATGTTGGTATAAGTCCATTGTGCATTGTGTATGCCATTTCATTTCATAGCATTGTGTATGCTAGGTTGTATGTTAGAGCATTGTGTATGCCATGTTACCTCGTGCATCGTGTATGCCATCTCATAGCATTGTGCATGCTAGGTTGTATATTAGTTGCATTCATGCATGTCATGCATATTGCATTGTGCTTGGGATAGGAGTTAGCCCGAGCACGAAAAATGAGGGACGTTTCGTACTTCGAGTGACGGAACGTGTCTCAATTCCCTGTCACCGACACTCTAGATTGCCCATAATGGAGTTAGGTCTTGTTGTATTTTCATTTGCATTCATTCTATATTGAGTTGCACAATTCGACTCCTCGGTCATCATGCATCGAGATGCGTGATTGGTGGCACGAGGATCGAGGCATGCATACATTTGTGAAAATACATTGCCATGCCCCTTTCCTGCTCTCTATTGCAGCAAATCAAGAATCAGCAGTCTTCCGGGGCTTGGCGCGCTTTCCAAAAAAAAATTTCAAAACAGAGGCTAATTGGGGCATCACAGTGGATTTCCGCGCAAGGCAGCCCAAACATACATCATTCATCAGAGTCGAGGCAGTCCCTGGCTTGCATGCCAGTTTATTATTTTCTTAGTTAATTTGGTGATTAATTAGGATTTTTGTACATATTGGGATTGTATTATTTATTTGGACTGTACTATTTATTTGGGACTGTGTGTTATTTATTCGGACCCTCTGCGCGAGGGCAATGTTGTAAACCAGCTTTTGATGGTTAGATTAGAGATATCACATTTCAATTAATCATATTGCATGCTTGCATCCATTCATCTTGTATTGCATGCACCGAGGCTCGGCGTATCATTCTAACTGCATTGTTGTTTAAATATACTCTTTGAATACGTGTTTAACTGCATGTTATCAAATTGTCTCATATGCCATATTAGTAGTCAAGCCTATTAGTTGCATTATTGCATGTGTTGCATTAGACATCTTGTAGAGTTAGGAAACATGCATTTTTCTAACTCTTTTGTTTTATCTTAACTTGGAGTACTAGCTGAGTTTTTTAAATGCTTTAGCATACTTGCATGAGTATGAGTGATTGCCATGACTAGCAAGCTTGCCATGAGGCTAAGTGCTTACTTGTTAAAACTGTTTGAGTGCCTGTGGATGAAAGCTTATTGCTTGAATTGGAATGATTCAATAAATGTACGTTGAAGGCCACTTTGTTAAGTGGCAAGTTCACAAACTTTAAGCCCACTTTGTTAAGTGGCAAAATCAAACCTTTTGCGAAAAACAAACATGAAATTGAATTGTTCAAATTCGGGCAAACTAGTCTATACCTTACGTACGCATATCACATACTAAATGCTAGCCTAGTAAACCAGAACAAGAGTATATAATGTTGATAAAAATCACATCATGATTACTAGAGGCAAATCTTTGATCGGGCGAGCGGGGGTGCTCAAATGTATTTATGACCTTCCCCTCTCGTACCCAAGTTCTCGAGCTGAGGCAACTTTGGTGATGACAGACACGTGGCCTTTGGCACGGGTCATGGGTTTCCTAAATTTCTCCAAAAATAAAATATTTAGATGGTGACTCTGTATCTGGCAAAGCAGTCCATGTTTGGCACTTCTTTCAAAAAAATTTGTTTTTCTCAAAATGATTTGCCGGATTTGGACTCTTTGGTTCAGATTTAGAACCGTGACAATTTTAGAGTCCTGAACTATAGTGAGCCCAATATCGAACGGAACGGGGGACCTCTCCCTCCCGGGGCGTTCGGGGGACGTCTACAGTCCCAGGCAAAGACAACATCAGATTCAAAGCCAGATTGGTAGCTAAAGGCTATGCCCAAAAAAAAGGAATAGACTACAACGAGGTATTCTCACCTGTTGTGAAGCGCACGTCTATTCGTATCTTGCTAGCTTTGGCTGCATAGTTTGATCTCGAGCTCGCCCAACTCGATGTCAAAACTGTCTTTTTACATGGAGATCTTGAAGAGGAGATATACATGTCTCAGCCAGATGGTTTCAAAGTTGCTGGAAAAGAGAATTGGGCCTGTAAGCTGAACAAATCGTTGTACGGATTGAAGCAATCCCCCAGACAGTGGTACAAAAGATTTGATCGGTTCATGATAGAGAAAGAATACACAAGAAGTCAATTTGATCATTGTGTATATTTCCGTAAGCTTCCAGATGGGTCCTTCATCTATTTGCTCTTATATGTAAATGATATGTTAATTGCATCAAAGAGCAATGAGGAGATTAACAAACTCAAGGCATAATTAGCAAGAGAGTTTGAAATGAAGGATTTGGGAGAAGCAAAGAAAATTCTTGGCATGGAGACCAAGAGAGACAGGAAGTAGGGCATGGTTCATCTGACACAAACTCAATATTTGAAAAAGGTGTTAGACAGATTTGGCATAAATGGGAAAACAAAAGCTGTGAGTACACCATTGGCCCCTCATTGCAAGCTCAGTGCTTCGATGTCTCCATGCACAGAAGAAAAACGGAAGCATATGGCACAAGTTCCATATGCAAATGCAGTTGGTGCATTAATGTATGCTATGGTTTGTACAAGGTTTGACATCTCACATGCTGTGAGTATGGTAAGCAGGTATATACATGATCCAGGAAAAGATCACTGGCAGGCAGTGAAATGGATCCTAAGGTACATACATGGTACGGTTAATCTGGGATTGAAGTTTGAGAGAGATAACTGACTCGGACAGAATTTGGTTGGATATGTTGACTCAGATTATGCTGGTGACTTGGACAAACACCGATCAACAATAGGGTATTTATTTACGCTTGCTAAAGGGCCGGTGAGTTGGAGGTCAACGCTTCAGTCAACGGTGGCTTTGTCTACTACAGATGTAAAGTACATGGCAGTGACGGAAGCCTTTAAGGAAGCTATTTGGCTACACGGGTTGATTGAGGACTTGGGTATTGTTCAGAAGCACGTTGCGGTGTACTGTGACAGTCAGAGTGCCATTTGTTTGGCAAAGAACTAGGTTCATCATTCCCGCACTAAGCACATTGATGTCTGTTTCCATTTCATCCGAGAAATTATGAATGAAGGGGATATTCTGCTTCAAAAGATTAGTACTGCAGATAATCTGGCCGACATGCTCACAAAAGTGGTTTCTGGGATCAAGTTCCAACACTGTTTGGACTTGGTCAACATCTCTCAGAACTGAACACCTTCGGGTGCATGGCAATGTTGATCGATCACTATGTTGGATAAGAGAATCATCGCTAAGATGGAGATTTGTTGAAGATTGGGCTAAAGATTCAGCCGCGAACTACTCACATGGGTTGAGGGGGTGCTTTGTTGGAGATCACCCCATGTGAGGAGTGATCTCTTCTTCATGTGAAGCTAACACAGCTTGCCAACTAGTAACACAACTTGCCAACCGACAAGTCACAAAGGTGAACGGCCACTTTTGTGAAGGAACAGGCTGGCCATGTGCAAGGCCAGCCAACCTCTCTGCCCTCTCTGCCTTCTCTTGAGTGTATAAATAGAGAGGCTAAGGGGAGAGTTGATATAGAGAAAAACTATCAGAGTGTTTCTGTTGTAATTCTTCCATTTCTGTCCATATAGTGAAATCCGCTGCCCGTGGACGTAGGCGACTTGCCGAACCACGTTAAAACTCTTGTGTTATTGCATGTTTGTGTTTCCTGGTGTGCCATCGATCCCCAACAATATTAAGTGTGAGACTCGTGTAACTCTTTTCACATTGATCTTAGTAAAATTTGCAACGATTCCATGGATGTAGTCCATTGCTTTATGAGTTTGTTTTTTTGTTATTTTACTTTTCCGTTCTAGATTTGTTAGATTAATTTTGTGCGTGATTATTTGCTCAGGTCCTAAAATTTAGTATTAATCATATATACCATAACATACTCCACAAAGATCATCAACCATGCAATCTTATTATTCACCCCAAACCTTGTTAAACATGGCCAAAGAGAATTTCATGATCCACAACAACGTTGAAGAGGCTTTCACATTGGCCAACATGGCCAAACACCTCAATCCTCACTTCGACACCATCGACAACTTCATCGCTGCGTACGGAGTCCATGTTGCCGCCTCTCACAAGAAACCCGATGGTAAAGGCGGCATAGATTGGTATGTTGTTCTTGGCCTCGCTAGTTCTGTTTTTGTAGACGCTAAAACTGCTAAGAAGCATTACAAAATGCTGGCACTTATGGTTCATCCCGACAAGAATAGCTCGGTCCCAGCGGAGAGTGCCTTCAAGCTGATGTCACAAGCCGGGAAGGTTATATCTTCACAAGCCTCAACAGAGAAAACTAATGATAATCTATGGAATAACTCATCACAGAAAGTAAGTAAAAGTAGTCCTCTTCGGAGATCGTCTTCATGGGGAACCACCAGGGCCTCTTCTAGTCAGCCAACACCGCCATCTTGGTGGTCGTCGTTGTTTTGTAGCCAGGAGTGCCTGAAGTGCAGTCGACGGTGTAGTTATCTGAGTAAAAAGGGGTCATGTATCTACTGTTTCCATTGCAATAGAAAATTCATTTTTCCATCTGCTTCTAAGTCACGCCATCGATGATCCGGGTTTTCTTCAACGGCGGACTCATTTGGTGATAATAATAGAATTCGACTTCAGTTCCATTCATGTAAAAAATAAATAAAAATAAAAATTCTTGGTTGTTTGATTATTATGTTTGAGAGGTTGTCCTCATCAAAAATAAATAATTTTGAATTGAAGTAATTTATATAAATGAGTTTGTTTATATAAATACATGTTGTGTCAATTACTTGGTCTGTTTCTCATTATTATATTAGTAATTGTACACGTGTGTTGCACGTTTTTTTTCCCATCATATTTATTGTTCATAAAAGTTAAATATTTTATGAAGTTTTATTAGTTTTATCTATTATAAAGAATGTTTTTCAGGAATTTACATTTTTATGTAGGCATGTTATTGTCGTTGGAAAAAATGGATTTTTGGTGACTTCAATTAAATATTAAAGTGGGTCCCAACCATGTATTGTGTTGGGTCCAAGTGGGTCTAGATACTTTGCAATGAGATCTTTACACCACAAATAGAATGGCCAAAAACCATTAAGAATTGAATGAGAAATTGCCTCGTGAAGTTAGCATCATGAAAGAGTTAATGGGGTTTGTAACGTCTGCCTTTATTGCAGAGTTTAATAGTGCATTAACGGGGTTTGTAACTCCTGCCTTTATTGCAGAGTTTAATAGTGCATTAACGGGGTTTGTAACTCCTGCCTTTATTGCAGAGGTTAATGATGCATTAATGACCAGCCATAAAGGCTGGAGGCTTCTCCTCTCTCCCCTATACATGTATAAATTGAGACCCTCCTGTTAAGTCTCAAACACAGAAATTGTTTCTTCCATTCTTTAGTCAGTTTGCTAGAAATTTCTTACTGTGAAAGAGTGCTGCCATTGTCGATTCGCCAAAGCTAACAAAAGGTGCTACTGAGTTAGCCAGTTTCAACCATCTTATCCTGGGAGACAGAAGTCGACATTCCTCCAGCACCCACGATGAGGCAGCTAATCTGTTTTAAGGACACTGTGGTATCACACAGAATTTGGTTTGATTTCTTGTTTTCATATTCAGATTAAATATGTTCTTATATTAGTCTTGTTTCATGTTTATGCTCTATGATGTAATTTATCAAGTATGGTTTTATTTGATGCTCTTTTAGTTAATTTAATAAAGCATGAATTTATTTATTTTGTTTCAATTACCCAATTTAAACAACCATACATATTACTATACCTTTTAATGTCATTCTTTAATACACATTTTGCAAGATATTCCATGACAACAACAACGTGTTTTATTAACTAGACAGCTTAACTAACCAACAGATCCTTCAAGCTCATGAGCTGGTTCACTTCAGCACCAAACTCATCAGGTAGCTCATTGAACACATCCCTGCAGAACCCAGAAATCATGGCTACCATGGCTCTCTCGTAGTTGATTCCCCTCTACTGGAAGTAGAATAGTTTATCTTCGCCGATTTTGGAGGTGCTGGCTTCGTGTTCGATGCGAGCTGAGGGGTTCTTCACCTATTTACGAACAGGAAATGAGATTAAACCATTAAGCAACAAATAAAAAAAGCTTCACATTTGTATAGCCAATGCAAGTAAAACACAGTTCACTGTCCAAATGAAATTCACTCCAACTATACCAATCCAATGACGTGGATGCTTTAAATCATAATCAAAATCGTCCCTTTAGTGATTTTGTAAAAAATAAAAAATAAAAAAGTGTATCTATAGCTATTAGGAATCAGAAACAATGGGATAGCAAGAGGGGAGGGGAAGGGGTTGTCGGGGTGGGAGGGAATTCACAAGAGGGGGAGGGAATGAAAAGTTGTTTTAGAGCAAGTGAAGGCACTTGATTTTATTGACCCAAAAAAAGACACTTGATTTTATTTTCACTTTTTTCTATTTTTCGAAAACTATATTCATTTATTTTTTTGTAATGAAAGCTGTTACCAAATGTGTTTATTTTCACTTTTTTTGTATTTTTCAAAAACTATATTCATTTATTTTTTGCAATGAAAGTTGTTACCAAATGTGTTTTCATGTCCAAATTTTAGAATTCTTAAAACAAACACGTTACCAAATAGTCCCTTAGATTCTACAATTATCTATAACATTGTGATAACATATGCCAACCACTGCCTATTATTTTTTACTACTTGCTAGTATCGAATTGACTTTTAATTTGGAAATTTTATGTTAATAAAGAAATTAGTCTAGAATATTGTTTCCCAATCAGATTAGGATGTGTCTACTATAAATAAGTCGAAAGACTTAAGACAAAACACATTTGGTAAAATTTGCAAAATAAAAGTCAATTGGATACTAGCAAGTAGTAAAAAAGAATAGGTAGTGGTTCGCATATGTATAGCGATCCTAGTTTTCCCTTCCTTATTTACTGTATTCCGGACTCGGTTCCGTTGATAGTTGTGGTTGTCTGTATTTCATTTCCGTCCTTTAATGCTTTGGATTGAAGTTTAGAAATGTCTTGGGCGTGTTTCAAACAGGTTGGTTGAGCTTTGGTCCCATTTCTTGTTGCCCAGATTTTTGGTGGTCCGCTCGAGCGGATCCCTTCGCACTCGAGCGGAGTTTGCACACCTTCAGTAGTTTGTCCGTCTGCAAAAGTGCTGCAGATGTGTTTTTCAGGCTCAAACGATTTTCCTTACGCTCGAGCGGGTGTTCTTTATCTGTAAAAGTACTGAAAGGGTGTAATCTACGCTCGAGCGGTTTTCCCTTTGCGCTCGAGCGGGTGTGTTTTGCAGTTGTGTCTTGACGCTCGAGTGGGTATTTTTGCGCTCGAGCGGTTTAGTTTTTGTGCTTGACACTCGAGCGTCTTATTCTCCGCTTGAGCAAACTAGTCGTATATCAGATCTGGACTGTGTTATTTTAAATCACTTTTTACACTCTCACTCTCTCTCTCTTCCTTTTCCAAAACGTCTTTTGAGAGCTTCTCTCACTACATTTCACCTTCTCTCTAAGGTTTGATCTAGTTTGAGTGATCTTCCACCCTTGTCCCTTTGTAAAAAGTGTAGAGCTTGGTATGGGCTACCTATCCATCCGAAAATCCCTTAGTTTGGAGCACTTCGAGTTTTCTTCAACTTCTCCATTTGGTCTCATCTTTTGAGGTAGGGATAACTACTCATTTTTATGAGCTTTAACCTAAATGTTGAACTTTTTGTATAAATGGTTTGATTTAGAAAGTTAGGGTTTGAGATGTATTATAATGGAAAGAGGGGTTTTATTCTTTTGATTCAAACATTTGTGTTTTGGGTCTAAAAATGAGGTTATTGAGGTTTTTAATAATATTTGGACCTTTAGGTCAATGTTGGAAAAATGGGGAAAATGCCATGTTTGGATATATTTGGGTCATTAGTGTAATTAATGACATTTATTATGGGAATATGAAATTGAGTGAAAATAATGAAATTGGCTCGTTATAAGGTAGAATGGTGTAGTTGGATTCCTTAATCACTCACCTTTGAAAATGTTGATAAATTATCTGTTGATATAATTATTGTCTGTTTAGAAACAATTGCTTTGGGCTATCGGTGGAGGATAGTCTTGATTGTTGTAGACAGTGCATGATGATTAGGCGAATTAAGATTAATCGGCTGTATGTCATTGATTATGATGAATGGTATAATACATCAAATTTGTGTATTGATTGAACATGTATATGATAAATGCTTATATACACTGTGTTGTGTGGGAGGAGATAGGGGATGTACTCCACGGTTTAGGGGAAGATAGGGAATGGACTCCTAAACCAAATATTGTTTGGAAGGAGATAGGAGATGTACTCCATTGATACAGCAAATATGTGTATCTATTGAAGTATTGATACAGCGAATATATGTATCTATTGTGAAGTATGGAAGTGTTTAAATGTGTTATTGATAGAGCAAATATGTGTAACTGTTGTGAATTATGGAAGTATTGTTGATATGAACTGTAGTCTCATTAAATTATTGGCCAGGTTCTGAGTTTGATTCATAAATTGAGAACCGGATAAGTAATGGAAAATGGAATGAAACATGGACATATTTGTCATGGAATTGAAATGTGTTATAAGTTGGCATATATGAGTTAAACATTTATCAAATGCTAATATTTTAGTTTTTGCTCATATTATGTTTAGCATATCTCTACTGGGCGTTGACTCACCCTATATGGGACATCATTTTTGGGTACAAGTGTTATGCCACCTCCAAGGACGTAGATTGGGAGGCTTGAGGCTGTTGGACTCTTTTTTGTTATTTTTGTTGTATTACATGTATATCAAGCCAAGGGCTTATTTTGTGTAGAGTTAATACTCTTTTTTTGTAACCAAGTGTTGACTTGGAAAGTTGTAAGCCTTTAGGGCATTTACTTTTGTCGTCAACATGTAATACCTTTTGTAAGAATACTCTGATGATTGTAATATGAAATCTCTTTTCTTTATCGTGAATGTATGATATTATGGGTTTATTTTGAGGGTGTTACAATATGTTATCACAATGTTATAGATAACTGTAGAATCTAAGGGACTGTTTTGTAACGTGTTTGTTTTAAAAATTCTGAAATTTGGACATGAAAACACATTTGGTAACAGCTTTCATTGCAAAAAATAAATGAATATAGTTTTTGAAAAATAGAAAAAAAAGTGAAAAAAAAAAACACATTTGGTAACAGCTTTCATTGCAAAAAATAAATGAATATAGTTTTCGAAAAATAGAAAAAAAGTGAAAATAAAATCAAGTGTCTGTTTTTTGGTGAATAAAATCAAGTGTCTTCACTTGCTCTAAAACAAGTTTTTATTCCCTTAGATTAAGCGTACTTATATGATGGACAACAGGATTTGTCTCAAGTGTCTCATCGTTCGATTGATTATTGTCCATTTGATTTTCCTTGTGATCTTTAGATCAATTTTCAAGTTGTGTTGAAAATATGTAAAGTAGTGGAGGCACGTGGAGGTCATTTTGATGATACAGGAATAGGATAGTTTTGAATGCACATACCAGAAGTAGTTACAATGGAGGGTAAAACCATGACTATGTATGTGAAGTATTGGCCAAACTGAAAAATTATGTGTAATCAACATCTTACCCTGGCAGCAAATATTTCAACTTAACCCATGTATAGCCATTTTTCCTTCTCATTGTCTAAGGGGTTTTGGCAGTTGAGAAATTTATGTCTGAATTACTTTGGGCGATTTTGGTATTGTTTTCTATTTTTCTATTCTCCAAAAGTAGAACAAACCGGAACGGATACATAGAACTTGTTTTGAGAACTTTTTTCAAGATTTTTTTTTTTTTTGGAACACCTTTTTTTAACGAAATATCTTAGTAGCAGGAATCGTGGGAAGGGGAGACGATTCTCGTCTAGAATCGCGATTCAATGATTCGTAGCAAGAATCGTGTTAGAATCGCGTCCCCATTGAGATAGAATCACGGATCTAACTGGATGGGAATGCTCAAGCTAAAGATTTGTGTTACACGACAACAATAAAGTAGAAGAGAGGGAGAGAGAGAGAGAGAGAGAGAGAGAGAGAGAGAATCACAAGGAAAAGAAAAACCTGATATGGACTTGCGATTAGGGCTATGAAAGCGGAGATTGCGTTGTCTTCTTCCACATATTTGCTTCTCAAGCTTTGGTCTTCATCTTCTTATTCTTCATCTCTCAAGCTTTGTGCTTCGCAGGCGTTTTCTTCTTCTTCTCATTAGGCGTCTTCTTCTTCTTCGTCTCTCTCTCTCTCTCTCTCTCTCTCCCTACCTCTCCGTTCGAGACTGAAAAGTCTTTTAATACTTAAATTTCTTATTTTTCATTTATGTAAGTATAGATTTTATATTATAAATTAACATCTTTTCATTTAATTCTAGTTGTGTCTTAATGCCATATTTATGCAAAATGACTTTTGATTTAACCCTTATTTTTTTACAATTAATGAAATCTGCATTGCTAGTTGTGATTGCATAAATATATATAAATTCCACCTAACTAATTTATTATCTTGTGTTGGCCAGCTCAAAAAATGAATGTTAAAAATGAATATTTATTTATGTTTAAAATAATGTTTATTTGTTATTTATTTTTAAATTTTTTATGTTGTGTTTAATTAATTAGATATTATATAAAATAAAAAAATAATATAAATATTTTATAATAAATGAAAAAAATCGAATAAAAGTATATAATTATAATATTTTAACATATGATTTTTTATAGTACTTTTTTAAAAAAAAAATTATAACATATATTTTCTTTATCATTAGAGGAAAAAAATATATAATCTTACAATATATTTTTATATATTATATTATTTAATATATATATATATATATACAAACGCTCCCTACCAACGCTTCTTGGAATGCCTACGATTCCCTGTTTCCGCTCCCGCTTCGTGCAACTAAGTTTTTAACATCAAAGATCTAGGTCCTCTCAAGTACTTTCTTGGTATTGAGATTGCTCGTTCTCGCCAAGGGATTTCCTTGTCTCAAAGGAAGTATACCTTGGGTCTTCTTCAAGATACCGGTGTGATGGGTTGTAAACGTACCTCTGCTCTTATGGATCCTAATCTGAAGCTTATTGGTGAGTTATTAAGTGATTTGGGTATGTATCAGCGTTTAGAGGGTCGATTGATTTATCTGATCAACACTAGACCAGACTTGACATTTGCTGTAAGTGTTGTGAGTCAGTTTATGCATGCACCTCGTACAGCTCATCTTGATGCAGTTTATCATATCCCGCGTGAAAAATATAAAAAATCCCAAGATATTGATTTGTGATTATGTTTCAATTTTAAATAACAAATGACAATCCTAATCAAACAATCAAAGAATCAAAGACAAATCGGCACAGCGATTTGAAGTGGAAAAACCACAATTGGAGTGCCTCCAATTGTGATAAAAAAAACCACGGGCCAAAGCAACAAAACAATCCACTAAGAAGATAAAAAGGAATTACACAAGTGTACTCTCAATTACCCAGTGAATCTATGCCCGAATTGAACCGACCCAAATGTGTCTCTTCCATTACTGTCTTCACCTCGGAATTGTCTTGTCTAACGTTGAATCCACAAAAACCAAACAAAATTAAAATTTTAAACAATTAAAGCTTACCTTGTGTGAAGTATCCATTTTTGGATGATCATGCTCCTTTGAGTTTCCATCCATGTGATAATGCATAACTTATTTTCTAGTAGGCAACAAAAAAAGAATCAAACTTGAAATTAATGTTAATGGGCAAATCTAACTAAAATTAAACCCAAGGTTCATTAAATTAAATTAAGTGTACTATTTTTTTAAACAAAGATTACAACCAAATACTTGTGCTGGTTCATTTATCATTTTAATATTTTTGGAATCAAAACCATTCAGAAAAACCAAAAAATTCAACCCCATTAAAAAAAAAAAAAAAAAAAATCATTACATGAAGATGGGTTTCTAAAATCTAAACTATTTCAAAAAATTATTGCATGAAATTCACAGCTTTTCCTCACCTCGTACCTAACACCACATTTTCCTCAAACCAATCAATTAACCTACCTACTAAAAAAAAATAATAATAAAAAGGGATTACATACTTTTCACTTTCTAGATGATTGATAACATGTTGTATACTCCAAATCAATCACCAAGAATTTGCCCATAACATTTAAGAGAGCACTTCACCAACATTAAGGGTTGAAAGTGAAACCACCTTCTTCTTCACTTATGAGGTACCATTATGCATAATCATCCAATTAAAAGTATAAAGTATGTTTAAATTACTTCAAGCATAAAGTAAGTTTATGCCATCACTCATTACTCCAGGATGACTAACTAATAGCATAGATAGTCTACTGAATTAATTTAGTTCCAAAACCAAATATTTGAAGAAAAAAAGAAACAACCAATTGGCTTAAAACTGACTTCTGTTAATCTAGACCTATTTACTATTTTTCTTTTACAAATTCTTTCTAGACCTCATTGAGCCAATCTCAGCATTGTTTATAGAGTCTAACAAAATAACTGGCAAAGCTAAAAGTATAATTTTTTTGGATAAATTACAAATACACCCCTGAGGTTTGCTTAAAATACGAAATATCCCCTTTGGTTTGGAAAATTACAAATACCTCCTGTCAGAATTTTTTATTTAACAAAAATAATTAAAAAAGTGAAATTTCTAACTGTTCACCTATACAATAATAAAATTATTAATTGAAATAAAATTTTAACATTATTAAAAATTGTTAATTAACTTGATGATTTATTAATAAAAGGACCTATTTGTTATGAAATTAGAAACCTTAGAGGGCATTATGTAATTTTTAGAACCACAGGGGGTAATTTGTAATTTAAGTAAACCTCAAGGGGTGTGTTTGTAATTTACCTTTTTTTTATTTTTTATCACAACTTACAATCCTCACTCTGAAAGTAAAATAAAAAATGAGAGGAGAAGAAGAAGAAGAAAGAAAGAAAGAAAGAAAAAGAAAACGAAAAGAAAGAACAAGCGCAGCTCTTGTACAAAATAACAGATGATTTTCACCTAATAAAACTAAAATATATTGAGTTAAAGAGTCACAGGAGTAAAGGGAAGAAGAAAAAAAAAAATTCACTCTAACTCATCCAATCAAAATTTTAATTTATTATAATTATATTTGTTTGTCACATCTATGTTAAAATGAATATACAATTGTGCCTACAGTGTTTAAATTTTAAAATGAAAATTTTAATTAATTATAAGTACTGGTAGAGTTATAGGGTGTGGAAAAAATAGTAGGCAAAATTATTCTATTGATCAACCTGATCAAAATTTCTCTTCCAACCCCAAAATCACCTATATCAAGAAGAAAAATTACAATAAAAAGAAACTCAATAAATAAACTTCTAGTTCCCCAAACAAAGATAAAATTTTGAAGAAAAAAAAAAGGCTCACTTGTTTAATGGGCCGTTGTGCGATTACTCTCCATTTCTTGAAAAATTCACTAATAGACCCACACAACACTTCCATTCATTGTATAACCTGAATTTTTCAAGTCTAATCAAAGCAAAGAAAAATCAAACATAAAGGCATTCTAAACTGTGCTAATTTTCAAAATTATAGTAAAAATTATCACAATGATTATCATCAAAATTGTATGAAATTCAAAATTTAAAATCGAAGACCCAAATTATCACCATAAAAAAATCAAGTACTCGCTCTTCTTGGTTATGAACCTAGCTAATAATCCAGAAGATAGCCAACATGTAAATGAAGCCTATCTAATAAACAATTTAAGATTCTTAATTTTCACAACATGTAAAATGAAGACAAGTTGAACAATAGATAGTAACAAATTATTGACAAATCCATCAATGGAAAGCAGACCAATTACCTAATCAACCATTGCGGCAAACAAAGTCACAACAACTTTTTATGAGCTAATCAAACACTCCTTCAAGCCAAGGCATATGTACCTGAAACAAAACAAAAAATAGAAAATATAAGCAAGCAAGCTCCATTATCCAAAATCAACCCCTTAAAAATTGCCCATTGTTTGTTATGACACCAGATACGTAGGCATTTAGAATAACCTCTCAAGAGAATTCATAATCTCATAATAGAAGACAGAGAAGTTGAGATCAAGGCTAAGATGAATTGGGTGTGTTGAAGGGAGATCTGTATTTGCAATGGTAGAAGCAGCCTAAAAAAAAAAAAAAAAACAGCATCAAGAAGACACATCAAGCGAAGGTTAAAAACAAAACTATGTCAATATGCAAGAATTCGCTATGCATATCTCTAGTATAGGATGTCAGGACAATTAATCAACATGCCTCTTAACCCTTCAGTGATTGTTCAACAACCTCTTTTCTTTCCTGGTCAGTCTTAAACTCAGCAAGATATCAGTAGCAGTCACCTTTCCTGAATTAATCCGAACACAGAGAAGATAAACTTACTTCCAAAGAAATGACACCAGATAAACTTCTTTCCAAAGAAATGACACCAAATACGTAGGAATTAAGAATAACCTCTGAAGCAAATTCATAATCTCATAATAGAAGACAGAGAAGTTAAGAGCAAGGCCAAGACGAATTGGGTGTGTTGAAGGGAGATCTGTATTTGCAGTGGTAGAAGCAGCCTAAAAAAAGAAAAAGAAAAAAAAAGCAGCATCAAGAAGACACATCAAGTGAAGGTCAAAAATAAAACTATGTCAATATGCAGCAATTCACTATGCATATCTCTAGTATAGGATGTCAAGACAATTGATCAACATGCCTCATAACCCTTCAGTGATTGTTCAGCAACCTTTTTTTTTTCCTGGTCAGTCTTAAACTCAGCGAGATACCGGTAGTAGTCACCTTTCCTAAATTAATCAGAACACAGAGAAGATAAACTTCCAATTTGGAAAGGAAAGAAAAATATGAGAAAAATAAAAAGTCACATTCAAGGGAGGCCCCAAACCAAATTGTATTAGTATTAGAAGTATCAACTTATAAAACCAAACGACACTAACTAATGTACTTCAAAAAAATAAAAATAAAAGAAGCACACCAACTAATAGAAAAGAAAAAAAAAATCTAAATCAACAACCAACATAAACAATTATTACGAAACCAACTATAATTTGACAACAGATTGAATTCATCTTGGTAATGAAAAAAAGAAAAGAAGCAGAGAATAACATTCTAAGCTAGTTTCCATATTAAAAAGTAACAAGGACTAACACTTAATGGTGTTCTACACAAAATTTGAAACCAATATGATGAATGTAGACAAACCAATATGATCAGTGGTGTTCATACACTATCACCACAACCATATATGTATTAAGCATACTACACTGCAAGTGGAAAAACTAGTTTTCTAATCATTAAATCCATACCTACTATTTTCAATATGTTTGATGGAGGTTAGTTTAGTATAGGATGTCAAGACAATATATATCAACAACCAATGTAAACAATTATTACAAAACCAACTTTCTATGCAACAGTAGCTTTCCCTGAACTATCTGTTTCAATTTTTAATATATATCATTAGTTTTTTAACTTAATTGGTCTCTAAGTGAGTTACTCGAAGCTTAAACTTAGTGAAAAAGATGTAGTTATGATGGCATGACTTTAAAAACATGTGAGCATTGTATTTGCCTATGCAAGCCAAATAATGTTTTATGTAATAATTGCAGGCTGTAGTAATTAGTAAATGTTTTCATAGTAGCAGAAGCAAAACCAAGGAAGATCTACAGAGTTAATTTTCATAGTTTGATGCTCATATAATTTTCAGTGCCTAACATGAACAACACGGATCAAACATATTTGATGCTCAGCAATTGTGAGTACCCACAAAAATTATAGATGGGATAATGAAAGTACCCTCACAAAAATAAGACACCTAAATTACAAGCCAAAAATTACTATCAAACAACAAAACAACAAATCAAAATTATCGACAAGAGCAGAGAAAGTGAAAAACACAACATAATAAAAAACAACAATTGGGAAGGCAAACAACGAAGAGTGAATAAATCTTACCGGCAAGAGCAGAGAAAGGGAAAAACACAACATAATCAACAACGACGATCGGGAAAAAATACTGTACAGCGAGTTCGAAGTCTTACTTTGCGAGTGCGAGTTCGAAGGGAGCCGAGCCGAGTCCGAAGTTTTTCTTATTTGAATTCCCTCACTTCTTCCCATATATGCCCTTTTAAAAGAGAAAGCAGATTACCACTTACTTTAGGAATTCAAAATTCAAACAGAAACAAAGAAACAAATTAATTGGCAATAACCCTCAATTAATTGGCACTTGAACTCCACTTTCAAATATGGCAGCAAGATAACAAAGAACACCCACAATGATAGTCTAAGTCAAATCACACCATGAATTCCAACAAAATTGCAAAATACATATTCAAATGTTACACTTGTACAAAAATCAAACAGCCATTTTGGTGTGAATTTTTAATGTATTAACACTAAATCCATCAATCCACATATAGAATAGACACAATACACAAATTAACTGCCATCAATATATCAACATAATACCAAACCAACAACCATAATATAAATTGTAAAATTATTAAATAATGAATTAATTAAATAAACCAGCAAATAAAAAATGAAATAAAAAATATAGTACCAAACCAGCAATCATTTTATGGTCCTAATTCAAATCATATTAAATAAACCCTCCAACAAAGCTTAATAATTAAATAATGAATTTACCTTTATAACTATAACTCTTGCCTCAATTTGGAAGTGCTCACACTGGTAAATAAAAAATTACAAACTTCAATCAATGTGAATTTTTCCAAAGAAAATGAGCATGTCCAACCAACAGTGGTTGAGTATTTAGCATGAATAAGGAAGAAGATTAAAAAAAGCAAAATTACTTTAGGAACATGACATATTTCAAAAAATTACTTAAGAGCATAAAGTCTAGATAGAAGTATTTAGGAACATCACATATTTTTATTGGAAAAAAGTAGAAAATTTAAAATTTACTTAGCAAAAGTGTCACCCTTCAAAAATATATAAAAATAACACCCAAATAGTACACATTAAAATTCATATAAACTACTATGACAACTATGCCACTTAGAATGCTATTTAGGATAAAGATGAAAGAGAAATGTACTTTCAGACATTATCATATCTTTTCAAACAAATTGAACAAAGTATGCACAATTTGTTGCTCACTCGAGATTGCCACTCTTTCAATATTTTAGACGAAGTACTCACAAAGTGCACGTTTAGTTTAGACATCTCTAGCAATATTTTAACTCCCACAACAATAAATACAAAATCTTTAGAGAGATAAGAAAAAAACTTAAAATAATGTAGGCCTGTAAAAAGGGAGCCGATATTACAATTTGCTTCTAGTCTTCATCCACCTATAAAATATAGAAAAGATATGAAAATTAAAAGAAACTACCCAATTCAAAACAAATACACGCATTGTCACACTAATAAAAGGTTTTTCATAGACCATCCAATTCAAACTAAACACAAACATTGTTGCACAATAATAATAGGTTACCCAATGCAAACACTACCAAACACATTGTCAACACAGATATAAATTAATGCCTCATAAAAACATTAATTTACAAAAATCAATCCATATTTTTCTTGGGTTTTATTTTTTTCAATTCTTTCTTCTTGGAACTCTAAACCCATTTATAATATCAGTTTAGTCCCATCAATTTTGTGTATGTAACACTCCATCATCTTCTTCAATCTTCACCTACACCCATTCAGATTCATTTTGCTTCCAACCTTAAATAAATTTGGAATATTTGTTAAGCAATATATGACCATAAGCAAAATATCAAATCAACCCCCTTTTGAATCCATTTGGTTAGCTCATGGGCAGCAGCCAAGCCCCTGCCACAACAAAAACAAAATTTTGATTTAAACTAAATAAACTATAAGACTAAATTGATGCAATAAAATTCAATGGATAAAACAACAAATGAACAACATACAGTAAGGGGACAATTGTTTATAGCGTCTTAAAAAAGTAATAGGCAATGCTGAAACTATATTTATTTTTTATCAAATCTTACCAATCCCCACTCCCAAATAAAGAAAAAAAGAACGAAAGAATAGAAAAAAACAAAAAGAATCAGTATATAGGAAACTCAAAAGTATTTAGGACCCATTTCATGAATTGGCACCCATTTCCCATTAAAGAATCAAACATTTCATAAATCAAAACCATGTCAGAAATCAAACTGAAATAAACACCCATTTAAACTAAATCTAAATTGGGGCTTTTTGTTTCAAATCTATGTTGTTACCTTATGAAGAAAGTTTTATGCAATCTCAAGTATTAGATATAACTATTAGAGAAGCACTTTAGACCCAAATTGAGCATTGTAAGACCAAACTTGGAATAGCTTGTTTGGAAATTAACCTAATCTTAGTCTTGGTCTACATTTAGATTACATTCTATAGGTATTTTAAGCAAATCGTCAGTCTTATCTAATCACTTAGCTTTAAACCTGGAAGAGAAGTATATTATACTTACTTTTAACTCAAAAAGTAACGTATTTTGGAACTCTATAAATGAATTTAATGTATCAAGGAAAAATTAGAAAGTAGTAAAGAACAAATTAAATAAAAGGAAACTAACTAAGGGTATATGAGTTATAATTTTGGAGGACTACCTAAATTTTTACTCAAATCTCTAAAGTTATAAAGTTTAAAATTACTCCTAATAATTCCAGAATGCCAATATAACCCATTTCCTCTAAGTTTCATATTTTTCCCACATGGAATCAAATTTCTCATAAATTTTGCATTATTACAAATGCTTCTCAACCTTCTCTCTGTAATTTAGCAGTTAACAACATATTTCCTGCGACATCTTCTCTGGCACAGCTATTTATTTCAAATCTATTATTGGGGCTTTTTACCTTATGAAGAACAGCTTCGTTGTTGGCAGCGACGGGACAAGGCATCGGCGTCGGCATCGGTGTCGGCGTCGACTGGGTAGGATGACGATGTCCACCTCTTTCTCTCTTTTTTTTTTCTTTTTTTTTAATTCCTTTGCCAAAATGGCGAAAGAGGGGGGTGAGGAAAGAGAGTCGGTGGTCGAGAGAAGCAAGGACAGCAAGAGGCGAGGAGAGGTGGTCGGTAGTCGAGAGACGGAGATGAGAGGCAGAGAAGAGAGGTAGAGAGAGTAGAGCGTATGAAAGAGGATGGATCTGGGCAAAGATGAAAGAGGGGAGACAGAGAGACGGGCGGGAAAAAAATTTATCTCAGCCGTTTATTTTTGTTTGGAAAGATCTGTACCGTTAATACCAAATGTATCTCTCATACATTTTCAAAAACTATTGTGTCTTATTATATAGATATATTTTCAAATTTATAACATATATTTTCATTATTATTAGAGAAAAAAAATATATAATCTTACAATATATTTATATATGTTATATTATTTAATATATATAAAAACGCTCCCTATCAACGATTCTTAGAATGACTACGATTCCTCTCTCCCGCTCACGCTTCGTGCAACTAAGGGAAATACTTTCAACTTCTTGATTTTTTTGAAAACTGTGCTTTTCACAAAAAATAAAAATGATACAAACGATGGGTGTTTTCGAATAAATAAAAATGGAAATTTTGAGAACAATACCAAACATGGCCTTAGAATTTTAGATTTGTCCTTTCACCGAACTCTTTCCATAACTCCATCAGGACTCCAATTGTTAAATGTTGTTTCAGATATCCCTCGTGATTGTATAGCAACTGGTTGAGTGAAAACTTTCTTCATGAGTTTTTGCTCCTTAAACATGTGCAATTTCTAAATTCTAGTGACTATATGAGAACCGATCAAAGGAAAAAAAGAATATCACAAGAGAATCTACTGTAACTTGATGGTATATCATAGGTTCATCTTTACATCTTCTACCCTTATTTTTTTTTTGCCTTTTGGAGTTAAAGGGAAATCATACCTAGATCCAAGGAAAATCAAGAAAGAAAATAATATTCTGATTACGAGACATAGTTGTGGGATTTAAACACACCCTTAGACATTTATCGTTCATACAAAAATGAGCGATAGTCCCGTGGTCACCACATGCCCTGCAGGCCTGGGTTTCTAGTAGATTTCATCTCCACTTCAGAAAGGGGTTGACAAAGAATTTTTATAATTTTTTCAGTTTATTTATTTTATTTTTAAAATAAAAATAAATATATAGCAATCCCGATTTTCCCTTTCGATATCTGTTGTATTCCGGAATTTGGTTCCACGGAGTTGGTAGTTGTATCTATCTTATTGTCATCCTTTGATTCCTTTTGTTTGAGTTTTAGGATGTGTTGGGCATGTTTCGAGCAGGTGGGTTGAGTCTTGGTCTAAAATCTTGTTGCCAGGTTTTTGGTCGTTCCACTCGAGCGGGTCGTCTAGCGCTCGAGCGGAGATTGCACACTCCCAGTATTTTGGTACTCTGCAAAACTTCTGCAGGTGTAATTTTTACGCTCGAGCGGATTTTCTGCGCTCGAGCGGGTCGCGCTCGAGCGGCTCAAGCAGGCTTGTTGGAGCCCAAGCGGGTAATACATTTTTGGTGTGAGTTCTGCGAGGGGGAAATCTACGCTCGAGCAGACTGGTTTTCGCGCTCGAGCGGATGTACTTTATTCTTGTGTCTTGGCGCTTGAGCGTGTCTAGATTTTTGTGCGTGATGCTCGAGCGTCCTGTTCTCCACTCGAGCGGGAATGTCGTATATCAGAAGGCAGTTAGGCACTTTTTAATCACTTTTTACATTCACTCTCTCTCTCTTACTTTTCCAAAACTGATTTTGAGAGCCTCTTTTTCTAGAGACTCCCTTCTCTCTAGGGTTTGATCTAGTTAGAGTGCTTCCCTTTCCTTTGGCCTTTGTAAAAGTTGTGTTGATCGTCAAGGGCTTCGTTTTGATCTGTGGATCTTCGAGTTTGGAGCATTTTGGTTTTCTTCATCTCCTTCCCTTGGGCTCCGAATTTGAGGTAGGGATTCCTACTCACTCTAGATATTGAGTTTTTGTATAAATGGTTTTGGGTTTTGGAAACTAGGGTTTCAAATGTTTAATTTTGAAAAGAGGGTTTTGTTTATTTTGGACCATAAATACGTATTTGGGTTTCAAAATGAGTATATTGATGTTATTGGTAATATTTGGATTCTTGGAGTCAATATTGGGAATCAAGGGAAAAATGCCATGTTTGGGTCACTAGTGTAATTAATGACAAGTGTTGAGAAAATATGGAATTGAGTTGAATATAATGAAATTGGCTCATTATGAGATGGATTAGTGAAGTTGGATTTATTAATCGCTCACTTTTGAAAATATGGATAAATTATCTGTTAACGCATTTATTATCTGTTTAGAAATAATTGCCTTGGGCTACCGGTGGAGGATAGTCGTGATTGTTGTAGACAATGCATGATGATTAGGCAAACTAAAACTAATCAATGGAATGTGTCATCGTATATGACAGTTGAAAGAATACATTAACATTATGTATTGTTTGATGATGTATATGATAATTGTTTATAGGCATTGTGTTGTGTGGGAGGAAATAGGGGATGTACTCCACGGTTTAGGGGAAAATAGAGGATGGACCTCTAAACTGGTTAATGTTTGGGAGAAGATAGGGAATGGACTCCGGTGATACAGCTCAGCTTATCCGTGGAAGTGTTGATATAGCTCATATGCTTATCAATGGAAGTGTTAATATAGCTCATATGCTTATCTGTTGAGGTGTTGATACAGCTTGTATGCTTATCTATTGCGAAATGGGAAACGTTTAATATGAATTATTATTTTGTTTAGAGTGTGTGGCCAGGTTCTGAGCCACGGGTATGAATTTGGAAATTGGATAAGAAATGGAAAATGAAATGAAACATAGACATAGTGGTCATGTAATGGAAATGGTTTTATGAATTGATTTATGGGAGTTAAACATTTATCAATTACTAATGTCTTAGTTACTGCTCATATTGTGTTTAGCATATCTCTACTGGGCGTTGGCTCACCCTACATGGGACATTATTTTCAGGTACAGGTAGCATGCCACCTCCAAGGACATAGCTTGGATGGTTGTGGGAGTTGAAGGCTCTTTTTGATTATTTTGTTTGTATTACATGTATATCAAGCCAAGGGCTTATTTTGTATAGAGTTAGTACTCTTCTTTTGTGTAATCAAGTATTGACTTGGAAAGCTGTAAGCCCATAGGACATTTGCTTTTGTTGTTAACATGTAATACTGTTGTAAGAACTGCTTTGATGAATGGAAAGGCGTTGATTTTCTTATATTACTGCATGTCTGAATGATGGGTATTATGTATTATTTTGAGGGCATTACAACTTGGTATCAAAGCGTACCGGGTTCGAATACTTTGGGCACGTGGGAAGTGATTAGTATCACAATGGGTTTGTCTCGCTTGTTAGAGACTTAGATGAAATGTTATGTGCTTATGTGATAACATGTTTATGTGATTAATTGGGTATGGGATTTAGTTTCTAGGATGTTGATTGGATCCTTGGGTTTCTGTTAGTCTTGTTGGAAAAGCACTTGATCAATGCTGTTTCTAACCGGAACTCTAGTAACGCCTCGGGACTATCATTATCCGAAAATGAAATTCATAAGTGCTTATGTGATTGTGTGCTTACGTGGAATGAATTACAGTTGTCCATGCATTAGGACGCGAGTGTTATAGCTTCGGCACATTTATGAATGTGCTAACGTTCTTCGTTACCTTTATTAGGATGTCAGGACGAGGACGAGGTGGTAGGTGTGGCAAGCGGGGTAGGCATGAGATGCCTTTACTAGATAATATTCCGGCACAACACGAGGGAGTTGGTCAGGCCAATGTGGCCGAGCCAGCGGGTCAGTAGACTACGAGTGCCTTGGCCCGAGAGATAGTAGGAGCTTTGGGTATTCTCAGAGCTGGGAATCAGGATCAGGCCCATGTTGCTTAGGCAGGGACTTCTTTTCAAAAGAGGGAATTCTTCCGATCTAACCCGGACAAGTTTGTTGGGGATCCGAAGGAGCCACTTAAGGCTGACGAGTGGTTAGAACAGATGGAGAAGATGTTCGAGATGCTTGGCATCGAGGACGGGGCTTTAAAGGTGACCCTGACATCCTTCCAACTGAAGGAAGATGCAGGTTAATGGTGAAAGTACGAGAAGGGTAGTGTTGGTGGTGCATGGAGGGCTTTTGTGGATGCCTTCCAGGAGAAATTTTTATCTTCAGCTGCTAGGGAGAAGCTGAGGGAACAGTTTTGCCAGCTTAAACAGCAGGGTTTGTCAGTGGCCGAGTTTGAGGCTACTTTTACTAGCTTGTCCAGGTTTACACCTAAACTTGTGGCGTCCGAGGAACGTCGTTTCTTTGAGTTTGAACGGAAGTTGAGGCGTGGACTCAAGTTGAGGGTTGGAGGGTCGTTTATTCGAGAGTATAGACGTTTGGTGGATGCTGCAGCTCATATGGAGATTATGATGTAGGAGGAGGATGAGGAGAAACATAGAGATTCCAAGAGGAGCCAAGATGGCCAAGGTGATGGTAGGAGACAGAGGGGTTTCAACCCTCAGCAGTCTCAGGGTGGTTTGGCTAGATCGACCTTTCCAGTGCCGTGTGCAGGCTCCGGGAGAGGTAATCAGGGAGGCTTGACTTGTTTCACATGTGGCCAGCTGGGTTACAAGTCTTCGGTTTGCCCGCAGAAGGGAGGGGGTCAGCGAGCTACTTCTTCTTCAGCTAGACCTCAGGGCCAGAGCCAGGGCAGGGGCCAGTCTTTGTCTTGCTATTAGTGTGGTCAGCCCAGGCACCTGAAGAGGTTTTGTCCACAGTTGAGTGCCACTTCGGGGGCGTCTAATTCTAGGCAGACGCAGGGTTATCAACCAGCTCAGTCTGTGCAAGCCTCGAGGGCCAATCCAGGAGCTTCGTCGTCCCAGTCAGTGCAGCAGTCTTTTGCTCCTAGAGGTGAGCAGGTGGATCAGGGGCCTACAGGGCGCGTGTATGCTGTTACCGCACAGGACCTAGTACCGGCTCCATCAGTTGTGAGAGATACCTTTCTGTTTTACAACTTGGTTGCTAATGTGTTGATTGATACGGGTGCATCTCATTCTTTTGTATCTGCTGCATTCGCATCTGTGTTGGAGTTGGAGTTGGCACTATTAGCATCTCCTATATGTGTTGTATCACCTGTTGGGGGTGCATTGATTTTGAAACACGGATGTAGAGGTAGTGATATAGAGGTCGCCGACTATAGGCTTCCTTTTCCTTTTGTTGTCATGCCCATGAAGGGTTTTGATGTTATTTTGGGTATGGAGTGGCTATCGTTATACCGGGCTGTTATTGATTGCTACCGCCAGAGGGTCACAGTTTGTACCTTGAGCGGGGAGTGTTTCCATTTCTTGGGGGATCAGGTTGGTAGTGTGTTGCCACCGGTGCATAATCCGCGAGGGTGGAGTGAGCTTAGTGGTCTTCTTGCTAGCCTTTTGAGTAGTGAGTGTGATGAGACCCAGATTGTGTTGCCGATGGTGGTCTGTGAGTATTCGGATGTCTTTCCCAAGGATCTCGTTAGTTTTTCACATTACCGAGAGATAGAGTTCTCTATTGATTTAGTGCCCGGCACGGCGCCGATTTCTATGGCACCTTACTATTTTACCCCAGCCGAGTTGAGTGAGTTGAAGATTCAGCTCCAAGAATTGTTAGATAAGGGCTTCATCCGCCCTAGTGTTTCGCCGTGGGGAGCATTGGCCCTCTTTGCTAAGAAAAAAGATGGTGCCTTGAGATTGTGTATCGATTACCGGAAGTTGAATCGGGCTACGGTTAAGAATAAGTACCCTATGCCCTGTATAGATGATTTGTTTGACCAGTTGAAGGGTTCCCGTTGTTTCTCTAAGATAGACTTGAGATCGGGTTACCACCAATTGAGGGTCAGGGAGGAGGATATTCCTAAGACGGCATTCCGTACGCGGTATGGCCATTATAAGTCTCTGGTGATGCCATTTAGGCTTACCAATGCACCGGCAGTCTTTATGGACTTGATGAACCGGATCTTCCGGGAATTCTTAGATCGATTTGTAGTCGTTTTCGTGGACGACATTCTGATTTATTCGCCTTCTGAGGAGGAGCACGAGGAACACTTGAGAGTGGTGCTTGAATTTCTTAGAGCCCATAGGCTGTATGCCAAGTTTGGGAAATGTGAGTTCTGGCTAGGAGAAGTCAAGTTCTTAGGCCACGTGGTATCCGGGGAAGGAGTGTCTGTTGATACGTCCAAGGTTGAGGCAGTGCAAGATTGGGCACAGCCTAAGAGTGTCTTTGAGATCCGTAATTTTCTGGGATTAGCTGGGTATTACCGCCGGTTTGTGAAGGATTTCTCCAGGCTAGCTTCACCATTGACTAGATTGACGCGGAAAGGGGTCAAGTTTGTGTGGAGTGAGATTTGTGAAAAGTCGTTCCAAGAGCAGAAAGTTAGATTGACCACCGCTCCAGTTTTGATTATTTCGGAGAGAGGGTTGGGTTATGCGGTTTATTGCGATGCCTCACGAGAGGGTTTAGGTTGTGTGTTGATGCAAGATGGGAAAGTGGTAGCTTATGGCTCACGTCAGTTGAAAATACACGAGAAGAATTACCCTACGCATGATCTTGAGTTAGCAACCGTGATTTTTGCCTTAAAGATTTGGAGGCACTACCTTTATAGTGAGAGGTTCGAGGTGTTCTCAGACCATAAGAGTTGGAAGTATCTTTTTACACAGAGAGACCAATGTTGCACTATCACCCGGGAAAGGCCAATGTTGTGGCCGATGCCCTTAGTAGGAAATCCATTAATGATGTAGCTTGTATAGCCATCCGGGAATGGGAGATGTTGGGTGCACTTGGCGAGTTTGATTTGCTTCTGAGCGAATCTGTTGAGACTGCGGCCTTGTTTTTTGTTGTTGCGCAGCCTACATTTGTGACTCGAGTGTTAGAGACACAGAGAGGTGACCTTGAGGTAGAATCCCTCCAAGAGAAGATCTCGAGTGGGAAGGTTGAGAAGGGTTTGACGGTGCATCCCGACCTGAGTGTGAGATACCGAGACCGTTTGTTTGTGCCGAAGTCTTGCCGAGAGGAAGTACTCCGAGAGTTTCACCATTCACGTCTTGCGGTGCATCCGGGAGGCACTAAGATGTATCGGGATTTGGGTCGCCAGTTCTGGTGGCGGGGAATGAAGAGAGATGTGGCAGTCTTCGTGTCTAAGTGCCTTACTTGTCAGCAAGTGAAGGTCGAACATCAGAGGCCAGCGGGTTTGTTGCAACCCTTGCCTATTGCCGAGTGGAAGTGGGAGCATGTTACTATGGACTTCGTTGTAGGTCTTCCGAAGACTCAGCGGGGTAGTGATGCTATTTGGGTGGTTGTAGACTGGTTGACTAAATCAGCGCACTTCATTCCTATGCGCGTGAGAGATTCGGTAGATCATCTTGCCAACTTGTATATTCGAGACATAGTGAGGTTGCACGGGGTCCCAGTGACGATCGTCTCAGATAGAGACCCTCATTTTACTACTAAGTTATGGCAGAGTTTGCAGAGTGCCTTGGGCACTAAGTTGACCTTTAGTACGGCTTATCATCCTCAGACTGACGGGCAGTCCGAGCATACTATTCAGATCCTTGAGGATATGCTTCGAGGTTGTGTCCTTGACTTTAATGGGACGTGGGAGAGGCACTTGCCCTTGGTGGAGTTTGCCTACAACAACAGTTTCCAGTCTAGCATCGGTATGGCACCGTTTGAGGCCTTGTATAGCCGACCGTGTAGGTCTCCAGTTTGTTGGACTGAGGTGGGTAATGCACCTTTGTTGGGTCCAGAGTTGGTAAGAGGGACGACGGAGAAAGTTGAGCTTATCCGTAGGAGACTTGTTACAGCCCAGAGTCACCAAAAGAGTTATGCCGACCGTAAGAGGAGGTCTTTGGCGTTTGAGGTAGGTGATCATGTTTTCTTGAAAATATCACCTAGGCGAGGTTTGATGAGGTTTGGGAAGAGTGGGAAGTTATCCCCTCGGTTTATCGGTCCCTTTGAGATCCTTGAGAGGATTGGGGAGGTTGCTTATCGTTTAGTTTTGCCACCGCAGTTGTCCGGAGTGCATGACGTGTTTCATATGAGTATGCTTCGGAAGTATGAGCCGGATCCATCCCATGTGTTAGATTGGACCGACTTAGAGGTAGATGAGGATGCCTCATATGAAGAGAGACCGGTTCGGGTCTTGGATAGGCGGGATCAAGTCTTGCGAGGCAAGACCATTCCCTTGGTAAAGGTTTTGTGGAAACATCACGGAGTGGAGGAAGCCACTTGGGAACGTGAGTTGGAGGTCCGCGAGAAATATCCGGACTTGTTTGTTGACGTGTAATCATGCATTGGAAATTTTGTAATCTTATTGAACCTTAAGAGCATTATATATATCTTAAGTTGTAAAACATTGTGAATGTTTTGTTTTATGGAAGTATTATAGAACTTGCCTTAAATTGGAAGTTTGTTATAACACTGTATATGTTGAATGTATTGTAGAAATGGAGATATATCATGAATGTGGAATATGATATAGAATTGTGAAACATGTATGTAGAAATTGTTGAATTTCGAGGAAAGCATGTTGTTAATACATATTGAGATATGTGGTAAATTGCCTCTTGAATGGAGATGGAATGACCGGAAATGGGTCGAGTTGTTAAACTTTGCATTTGTAATAATGTTGGGAATTGAGAAAATCTTGTTTCTGAAAAACTTGTATTTAATTTCGGGGACGAAATTCTTTAAGGGAGGAAGGTTATAGCGATCCCGGTTTTCCCTTTCGATATCTGTTGTATTTCGGACTTTGGTTCCGCGGAGTTGGTAGTTGTATCTATCTTATTGCCATCCTTTGATTCCATTTGTTTGAGTTTTAGGATGTGTTGGGCATGTTTCGAGCAGGTGGGTTGAGCCTTGGTCTAAAATCTTGTTGCCAGGTTTTTGGTCGTTCGGCTCGAGCAGGTCGTCTAGCGCTCGAGCAAAGATTGCACACTCCCAGTATTTTGGTACTCTGCAAAACTTCTGAAGGTGTGATTTCTACGCTCGAGCGGATTTCTTGCACTCGAGCGGGTCGCGCTCGAGCGGGCTTGTTGGAGCCCGAGTGGGTAGTACATTTTTGGTGTGAGTTCTGGGAGGGGGAAATCTACGCTCGAGCGGACTGGTTTTCGCGCTCGAGCGGATGTGCTTTATTCTTGTGTCTTGGCGCTCGAGTGGGACTTCTTGCGCTCGAGCGTGTCTAGATTTTTGTGCGTGACGCTCGAGCGTCCTGTTCTCCGCTCAAGCGGGAATGTCGTATATCAGAAGGCAGTTAGGCATTTTTTAATCACTTTTACATTCACTCTCTCTCTCTTACTTTCCCAAAATCGATTTTGAGAGCCTCTCTCTCTAGAGACTCCCTTCTCTCTAGGGTTTGATCTAGTTAGAGTGCTTCCCTTTCCTTTGGCCTTTGTAAAAGTTGTGTTGATCGTCGAGGGCTTTGTTTTGATCCGCGGATCTTGGAGTTTGGAGCATTTTGGTTTTCTTCATCTCCTTCCCTTGGGCTCCGAATTTGAGATAGGGATTCCTACTCACTTTTATGGGTTTTGACCTAGATATTGAGTTTTTGTATAAATGGTTTTGAGTTTTGGAAACTAGGGTTTCAAATGTTTAATTTTGAAAAGAGGGTTTTGTTTATTTTGGACCATAAATACGCATTTGGGTTTCAAAATGAGTATATTGATGTTATTGGTAATATATGGATTCTTGGAGTCAATATTGGGAATCAAGGGGAAAATGCCATGTTTGGGTATTTTTGAGTCACTAGAGTAATTAATGACTAGTGTTGAGAAAATATGGAACTGAGTTGAATATAATGAAATTGGCGCATTATGAGATGGATTAGTGAAGTTGGATTTATTAATCGCTCACTTTTGGAAATATGGATAAATTATCTGTTAATGCATTTATTATCTGTTTAGAAATAATTGCCTTGGGCTACCGGTGGAGGGTAGTCGTGATTGTTGTAGACAATGCATGATGATTAGGCAAACTAAAACTAATCAATGGAATGTGTCATCGTATATGACAGTTGAAAGAATACATTAACTTTATATATTGTTTGATGATGTATATGATAATTGTTTATATGCATTGTGTTGTGTGGGAGGAGATAGGAGATGTACTCCACGGTTTACAGGAAGATAGGGGATGGACCTCTAAACCGGTTAATGTTTGGGAGAAGATAGGGGATGGACTCCGGTGATACAGCTCATATGCTTATCCGTGGAGGTGTTGATATAGCTCATATGCTTATCTGTTGAGGTGTTGATACAGCTTGTATGCTTATCTATTGCGAAATGGGAAACGTTTAATATGAATTATTATTTCGTTTAGAGTGGGTGGCCAGGTTCTGAGCCACGGGTATGAATTTGGAAATTGGATAAGAAATGAAAAATGAAATGAAACATAGACATAGTGGTCATGTAATGGAAATGGTTTTATGAATTGATTTATGAGAGTTAAACATTTATCAATTGCTAATGTCTTAGTTACTGCTCATATTGTGTTTAGCATATCTCTACTGGGCATTGGCTCACCCTATATGAGACATTATTTTCAGGTACAGGTAGTAGCATGCCACCTCCAAGGACATAGCTTGGATGGTTGTGGGAGTTGAAGGCTCTTTTTGATTATTTTGTTTGTATTACATGTATATCAAGCCAAAGGCTTATTTTGTATAGAGTTAGTACTCTTCTTTTGTGTAACCAAGTGTTGACTTGGAAAGCTGTAAGCCCGTAGGGCATTTGCTTTTGTTGTTAGCATGTAATACTGTTGTAAGAACTACTTTGATGAATGGAAAGGCGTTGATTTTCTTATATTACTGCATGTCTGAATGATGGGTATTATGTATTATTTTGAGAGCGTTACACAATAAATGTCAAAAAATAGCCCAGAATTGGAGGTGTTTGTTGTGGATTAAATAAGTTGTTTATAGTTTGTCTTAATTTGAAAGTATGTATCGTGCAATTTCTTCTGCTTATTGCTTATTGAGAAAAACCAATTTTTTAAAAGTTAGGATTTTGGTCTTTATTTTTTATTATTAACTTGTGGTTTACAATAAGGTACATTAAACAAATCTATTAAAAAATAATGATATAAAAATATTTATGGTAAATTATACTTACCTCCCCTGAGGTTTCTGACAAATATGGGGGACCTTCCCAGTAATTTTAATAATTACAAAAACTTTTCCTACTTTAATTGACAATATCAAGATTCCCTCATTTTTTTATTACCCTTCACACAACTAACAAAAATTACTGATGCCATTAAAGATAAATATTGAGATGCCCATAATACCCTAAAGTGTCTTATTGAGAAACGACAATACCCAAATTCAAACAAAGCAATACCCAATTCAAGTGATTTTTCAAATCTCATATATGTGAATAGATACATATATATAAACACATGCAAACGTATTTTGATTTCTAGCAAAAAAAATAAAATCCAATTAAATTTATTTCTAAATTTGTTTAACAGATATATATATACACATTCAAACATGGAAACAATTTTTTTTTCTTCTAACAGATATATATAATATATGAATCAAGATCCTCTGCTTGACTTTTCTCCTTAGACCATCTCCAACGGTTCATCAGATACATCACCAAATTCAAATTTTGTGAAAAAAGTGGAACTTTTTGTGCTCCAATGGTTTCACCAAAATGGTATCAAATTGAGAACGAACTAAATTTTTCACCATACTAAGGATTTCGGCAGATTTCAGCAGTTTACTTTGCGTTTACGTTGGGAAGGGTCTTACCGGACGTCCGATCGGTTGTCCCTCCGGGGCCGGTCATCTAGATAACTGAGCAATTCCTAGAACACAACCATGGTTTGGACTGTAAATTGGCTTGCAATTCCCAGAGCTATCTTATTTTCAACATAGCCTCAACTAGAATTCACATATACTTCTTCAACTCACAACTGCACAATTTGCTATTCTACTCCCAAAAATCCAGCATCGAATCGAATTAAAGAAGATTGAAAATACAATGAAAGCATATGTGGATGATCACTTGATATGTGAAATCGAAGGCAACTACCTCTTCGTCGCCGCCATCATCAATCATGACGGCAATGTTTGGGCCTAAAGCTCTTCCTTCCCTCAGGGTTTTCTCATCTTCAAATTTATTCAATTGAGTTGGATTCCTTGATCTAAACCACCATATTGAATTGATTTCTCTAATTTGGATATGGGTTTGGTTTTGCTTTTCTTGCAGTTTGCTTTTGTAATCTGTTTATATCTATCGATTGGCCGGATTTAGGTTTGTTGCAAGAGATGTATCTGGGTTTGTTACAGTTTGCTTTTGCTTTTGCTTTTGCTTTTGTTGCAGAAATGAAAGGGGGGAAAAAAAAAACCATTTTGCTCTTGCTGGTCGACCGGCCGGTCGTCCCCCTGGACATCCTGTTGTTTGATGAAAGCTACAGTATTCACCATTGGAGTGGCTGATATCAGATGGAGGAATTCGTCTTTTTTTTACTCAAATTTGGTGCAAATTTGGTGAAATTTCTAATGAACCGTTGGAGATGCTCTTACTTGTTGGGCCATTGGGTCCATTTTTTGGCCCAATTCCGATGATCCAAATCATTCACATTTTAAAATTTGTTGAGTATATCATACCTGTAAAAATCAAGTTGATTGGATATCAGAAAGCATGTATTCGGAAAACTGTTTATTAAATTTTTTTTAAAAATGGTTTTTAGTTCGATGATACGAACACGTAGTTTCTAATATCCGATCAACTTCATTTTTTACAAGTATGATGTACTCAACAAATCTTAAAATGTGAACGGTTTGGATCATCGAAATTAGGCCCAAAAGTGAGCCCAATGGCCTAGCAAGTAGGGAGTCAATGAGACGATCCTGATTCATAATATATACATACAAATGTATTAACATGGGAATAATTTGTTTAACAAATATATGTATATTTATATACACACACACATTAAAATTCAAATAGGAACTTGTTCGGAATTCCAACAAAGAATAGAAACCCAATTTAAGCAAATCAATAGCTACGATAAGAAAAAAAGAACAACTGAACAAGACAAATGATCAACACAGAACAACCGAGAAATCATCCAAGACTCACCAACCCATCATAGCAGCAATGAAGACAACGAAAAAAAAATAGAGAGTTGAGAAAAATAGTTATTAAAGTGATCAATCCACAGATTCAAACACCCAAGCCCTTGATTCTTGCAAAATTGAGCTTCAATATTGTTAATCACACCCAGAAGTACATCAAGCTTCTTTCTTGCTTGAATGTGCACCTCTAACCAAAAATCATAAAGAAATTGCACAAATCAAGCTTCAATCTTCAACAACATGAGTAGATGTAGGTTTGTAATTCATGAAGAGAGGTGTATTTCCTTTCCAATGAAGATTACGAGGCTACACAATGAACCTATGGATTCAAGTTTTGTTTTCTTATAGTCAAGAGTGCATAACATTTGTTTAAGAAGTATGACCCTCATTCCTCTCACCTCCTCCCTCTATATTTTTCCAGACTTGGCGATAGCGATAGCGATAAATGAACAAGGGCGACGAGGAGAACAGGGGATAGAAGGCAATGAAGAAAAGAGGTTGCCATTAGAAGAAGGGGGTTGAGGAGAATAATCGCCGGTGGACTTTGGGATTGCCAAAGGCAATTGTATTTGTGGTGGCCGAAGAGATTATGGATAGAAGAGAGGAAGCGAGAAGAAAGAGATAGAGAAGGAAAGAGAGAGAAAGAGGGGGGCAAAGCAGGGTGAGGTAAGTATGAGAGATTTAGGAATTAAAGGGTACTTTCGTCTTTTTGTTCAAAATTGATGGATTAGGGGAATCTTAATATTGTAAGTTAAAGTGTGAGAGGTTTCTGTAATTATTGTAATCATAGGAGAAGTCCCTGTATTTGTCAGAATTCTCAGGGGAGGTATTTATAATTTATCCAAATATATATTTTAAAAATAAATCACAAAATTTAAATAATGAAAAAATAGTCTCTCTATTCCCATTGTGGAATAAATGTTTGATGAATTGTTAAAAATGGTGGAAGGAGCATACCTAATAGTCTCTCTATTCCCATTATTTTTGTACTTTAATGAATCAAATACAAAATAATTCCCTCTAATAATCTTCCTACTCAATTTCCTATTTAAGGGAGTGAACTTTTGACCCCTTACATTTAGGAACACTTTAATAACTCTTTATAATTAAAAAATTATTCTTTTTTTTTCATCCCTCGCATTTTTCTTAAATGGTGGAGGAGAGAGAAGAAAGTTTGGAAAAGTATTTTTAATAAAGAAAAAATATTTTTAAAATATATAGCAAAAAAATAAAAGGTATTGTTCAAAATGATAGTTGAAAAGGTGATATCCTAAAATCAGAAAGACACTTCTTAATTAAAATCATAAAAAATAATAATAATAATAAAAATAGTAACAATGGTTAGAGATGCTCGAAAATGGTGATTAGTAATGGTAAATGGCCAAAAACGATATTTCATGGTAAGGATGGTCGAAAGTGATGGCAGATAATGATGACCAGCGGTAGTTGGTTGATAAATGAGTGAAAATGAAATAAAATGTTATTTTGAAAATAAATAAAATGGTTAATTATACTTTACCCCTTAATTCTTATTGAATTTTACTTTCCTGTTTGTTTTTAAATTATTTTATGAAATGATGAATAAAATAATTATTTCACCTCTAATTTCGTATGATTGGATTTGAATACTACATTTCATATGGAATTGCTAATTCCCTCACTAAAGGATATTTCTAATCCCATGATCATTTGTCCAAACAAGCATCATTCTCATGACCCTACCTCACTACTAATTCGATCTCATCATCAATCACTCAAAATAAACAAGATTTTACATCTCTAAATTATCAAAAATTATAAATAACAAAAGGGCCTGTTAATGAGGGGTGAAAATGAAACAATCTTAACAGTTGAAAGATAAGGTAATATTTAATAATAGTTATGGAGGTAAAATGTAATTAATTAACCTAAATAAAAATATCAAAACTTTAAGGGCTTGTTTGGTAATATTTTTATTTTAAAAAGATTGATAAACCGTAAATAAAAATTTATTTGATTTCTATTTTCATTTTTAAAAACTTGAAAACGATTTATAAAATTTAAAAGTTGGTTCCACTTGTTTAATTTTATTTTTTATTTTAATTTCATTTCTTCATCTTTTGCTCACCATTTTGGACTATCACCAATTACTCATCACTATAACCAGCCACCATTATCGGTGACTTCCTCCGTCAACCACCTTCGGCCACCCTCTCTTATCACCTCCAACCACCTTCCATTAGCAATAATCACCTTTAACTACCATTTCTGACCATCGAAAACTATTTTTGGCCATCACTTCCTGTGATTAGCAACTACCTCTGACCACCACCAACCACCTCTGATCATTGGCCACCACCTTCGGCAATTAACAACTAGCTCCAATCACCATATCCAACTATCGATACCACTTCTCACAACCTCTCTTTTCACTTATTTTAAAAAAAAATTAAAAATAAAAATACTTGTATACCAAATATTGTTTTATTTTCTTTTTTATCCAATATAAACATAAATATGTTTAATGTTCTATAAACTAAAAATAGTAAATTGTAATCTGGTAGAATTTTTATATCCCTAGCATTGCTCTAATTTATTTATTTATTCTAATCACAAAGCAATTTGTTTTTAATGTTCAAAAACATAAAATGAAAATGATTCCAAAAATTGTGGATCGTAATTAGGGATGGTCATTTTAATTCAATCCGTGGGCTCACCCATATCCTCCCAAATGGAACAGATTTTACCTGACTTAACACTTACGTGGGGCGGGGTGAGTTATATTTTGATCACCCGCAACGGGGATGGGACGGGTGTATCGCCTCCCCCGATCCAAACCCAAACCGATATAATTGATAATATATATATATATATATGTATGTATGTATATTTATAATATAATTAGATATAAGAAATGAAAACTAAAAGAATGTGATTTTGTTTAAATATAAGTAAATAATAATCCTAAAAGTCTCACGATTTATATATATATATATGTATGAAAACAATAAAATTTATTTAGTGTGTTACAAATTTAAATGATTCTCAATTTTTTTGACTATTTGAAATATGATCGGGTATCCACGAAGGTGGAGGTGGAGATGGAGTTGAAAAATTCCACCGGTAACAAGAGCGAGGGTAGGGTTTATCCGTGGAAACAAGAGCGGAGAATGGCAAACCCGCCCCAAACCCACCCGTCATCATCCCAAATCATAATCACTTTACTTAATAATAATAATAATAATCAATAACACTTCGGATCAAAATCAAGGCCACCTAGGCATATTGGCGGAATTTAAAACTTCCCCCAAACAATACCAAAAAAAAATAAAAAAAATAAACAATTTAAAAGACTCTTCAATTCCTTCCTCATGTCAGATGACATTTTCCGGGAAAATCACAAACAAAGGGAAGCAAAAAAGAAACGGTTTTTTTATCCCACCAATCTCGCTGATCACTGTACGTAACAAGTGATTCTCTGATCTCCCCATTAATAATACCTTTATTACTCTGTCTTTGTTTTGCTACGTAAGTTCTTCATATCTTTTTGTTTTACAATACTTTATACGTATGTAATAATCGTGATGTATTGCTTAAGATTACTATTACTGATCTCCTAGAATCTCAAAAAATTGTTTCTTTTTTCTGGGTTTCGATGTGATTGGAGACTAAGAAACGGGTTTGCAATTGTAATCCATACAATGTATATACATGGCATGTATTTGTTTTTACCATGAGGGCCCTAGGTTGTTTGGTTGATGAGAATCTGTAGGAAAACGATAGAAACTAAAAGCGAGATTAAATTTTGAAAGTTCTTAATCTATGATTTGTAAATACCAAACTGTTTTTCATGTTTTTGGAAACAAAAGCAATGACAAATTCAAAGACAACCATTGTTTTCCATATCTTTTTCTTTTTTGTGTGAAAATAGTTTTTGAAAATTTAGAAAACAACTTGAAAATGTTTCCTTCAAAAATTTCAGAATTTTTTTTCCTAAAAACTATTTGTCAAACTGATTTTTAGCCTCACTTTCCTTTGTTTTTTCTGTTTTCGATAATAGAAAACATAAAATGAAAACAATCATTTTCAAGTTTTCGTGCGTTGGGAAACAAAAATGAATTAAAATTTCGGAGACAAACCATTGTTTCCATTTCCTTTTCTTCTTTGTCCGAAACAATTTTCAGAAAGTTTGAAAACAACTTGAAAGCGCTTCCTAAAAAAAATTGTTTTTGAGAAAAGTTTGCTAAGAAACAATTTTAGAAAACAATTTTTCAAATAAATTGTCTGTCATTATGCCAATAATTTGCTTCCTTGAACAGAATTCAGACTTCAAATATAAAACCTATCATTAGATTTTGCTTGCTTTCTACAGTATCATTGCTTTTCAATAACTAGTTTTTTCCTATTGGTCTTATTGGCAAAGAGCAGTGTTTGTTTGCAGAGAAAATTTTATAGAAAAGCATCAATTGGTGCAAGATGAGTCAACAGAATAAGCAGGCAAGCACTTCCACGCCAGCAGACCCTCCATTGAAGCGTAAACGTGGTCGTCCACGCAAGGATGAAAGCCTAGTCCACAAGGAGAAACCAGCAGAATCACCTCAACCCGCTCCATCTGATGATGTAAGAACTAATCAACACACTGAATTTGATCCGAGTGATGATATAGACAATGACATGGTCGGCCAGGTGGTTTCTGGTGTCATAGAGGGCTCTTTTGATGCCGGGTATTTCCTTTCTGTACGGACTGGCAACACGGGGACTCTTCTCCGGGGCGTGGTGTTTCAGCCGGGGCTATTCTCTCCCATTACTGCTGCAAATGATGTTGCTCCACAAGCTAAGATGTACCAAAGAAGAGAATTTCCCATCCCGGTCCTCAACTTGCACAGCCAAGTTGACGGTTCTACTTCTATCCCACAACCAGAAAGGAATAATGAGCACCCTGTCCGGTTAGAGAACCAGGCACCTACCATTCCAGCCCTAGTTTTACCTTCCGAGCTCCAATCAGGCTCCCCATCTACACTTGCTAGTCCTAATGCACGAGGCTCCCACGACTACGGGGTATGTGAAGGGTTGGGTGTATCCAGCCATACCCCTGCATCCAAAGAGGCTACGTATGTGGCAAAAAATAAGTCAGATGCTTTTATGGGAGGAAAAACCGTACCAAAGGAGAATTCTGAATTTGGGCTTGAGAAACAATCCACCCCTGATTCAATACCTCTAACAGATAAAAAGGATAGTCCTAGTGCACGAGACTCTAGTTATTGTGGGATTTGGGGAGAATCAAATGTATGCAGTCTTACCCCTGCATACAAAGAGGCTGCTTTTGTGACAAAAAAAGAGTCGGACCCTTTTATGAAAGAAAAAATTGTGTCAGGACAGAATTCTGAGTTTGGGCTCAAGAAACAATCTGCCACTCATAGCAGTCCTGGTCCACGAGACTCTAGTTACTGTGGGATCTGGGGAGGGTCATCCACTTTTATGGGAGAGAAAACCGTGCCAGAGCAGAATTCTGAGTTTGGGCTCAAGAAACAATCCACCCCTCAGACCAATACCTTCCTAAAGATTGATCCAAGAAAAGACTTGCCACAACAACTTTCTGAGTTTGGGCTCGAGAACCAATCTGCCTCTTGGTTGCAGCCAGTTGCTTCATTTCCCAGTGTTAACCAATCTGCCTTTGGTAAGATACCGATGACTGATTACTTGTGCGCTTCCTTGGGAGCGAAAAATGTGCCAAATCACAACTCCGAGTTTGGACTTGATAACCAATTTGCAGTCACTACCAAATCTGCCTCAGTTATGACACCTCTGACTGATTCCATGGGAGGGTTAAAAGACGCACCACAACAAAATTCTGGACCTGCACTTGACAACCAACTGATACCACAACAAAATTCCAAGTTTGGATTTGAGAATGTATCTACGAAACAGGATGAGATAATGCAAGATCTTGAAGATTCAATTCTGCTAGAAAGGCATAACATTGATGGAGAGGGAATGAAAGATGTGAATGTGGTACTAGAAATAGGATCTCAACGGAGTGTTGATATTTGTCATGGTGAGGAAAACATGGATCAGGTGCCTCAAGTTCAACACGAGGCTGTAGATTTTGGGCTCGAGTCAAGTGAGTTGGCTTGTGATGAGCTAAAGAGTGGAAATCCCGAGCTACAACAAACTCCAGCTGGTGCTAAAACCGATACACCACAGATTATGCAGTCAGAGTCTATCAAAGATTCAGGGAGAGATGAAATTACCCAAAATTGAAAACCGGTAATTGATGCTGGTTAATCAACCAGTAACATTTGCCGGAAAAAGGTGCTGCTTTTGAACCTAAGGTAGCAGCCGGAGGAATTCTTTGTTCTGGAAAAGGTTAGTTCTTCTGTTCTAGCCAATGATGTGGATTTTGTTCTTGAAGAATTCCACCACCTACCAGGAATCACAAGAAGAAAAGAAAAGAAAAGAATGAGAAAAAGAAAAGAATTCACAGCTAAAGATAGATAAAGACTTCAGGAAAAACAAGTATGAGCGGAATTCTATACTTTTGAACTTAACTTTCATGTTTCTCTTATTGTTGTTTCAATCATTCAGTTCTTACTGTTTTCTAGTTGTTCACAATGTGTTTGGACAAGTTTCATTCGTTGCTTCATTTTTTTAGCATTATATACTTCATCGTAATCCAATATTTCTTGAATGTTTGGGTAATGTTTACTAAGAAATTGAAGATAAAAGCAATCCTTGGCATTGTTGATTGAGTTTGTACTAACAGCTGCTTATGGCCTTGGATGAAATTGAATGGGAAACAAAGTATGCATGTTGCCAACTCCGGCTAATGAGAATAGGTTTTTGTTGAGTTGAATTTAGTTGAGTTTATATTTACAAAAATTTTAAAAACTGGAAATGAAACTTGTTTGGTATCTTTTTTTGTTTTCAAAAAAATTGTAAATAGTTCACAAATTTTACTAAATTCTTATAATTCAAAAAAAAAAAAAATTACTTATCTGAAAAATAAGTTTTTATTCCTTTCTCCATCTCCCATCTCCCATCTCCTGTGGCTGTCATCTATCGCTCATTACCACCGCTAGCAACCACCTTTAGCTATTGCCACCAACAACCTCCTCCAGTCACCATTTCCTACAGTCAACAAATATTTCTGACTACCACCAACCACATCTGGACATCTTGTTGACAACCACCTCTTGTCACCATTTTCGATCCTCAATAATTCATCCACCACCGCCCACTGACAACCAATGTTGATCACTCCTCACTTGTTTTTCAAACATTTTCAAAATACATTAGCCAAATTTGTTTTTTATTCTCATTTTCCCCACACACAAACACACACACCCAAAAAGGGTAAATGATCCATCTTTTGGTATTTTACAATTTGAGATCCATCAAATTAACCAAAGACTCTCTTTGCCAAAATAGTTAGTCCTTGTAGTTATTTTTTGTCGTGCACTGCATTTCATTTTAAACTCAAAACTGACTATTGTGTGCGTAGACCATTGGAAAATGATGAGAAATGTGTGGAGGATTCAATTTTGAAGCTAGGATGTGAAATGCATCCAAAAAATGATAGGGTAATGGTATTTCTAAAATTTAGAGCTGTCTTTATGCGTAATTTATTTCTGTGTGTTTTAAAATGAATGGCGTCACCAATTCAACCTCATCATCTTTGAAAATAAAAATTATGCATTGCTTAATTAGTTGGTATAACATTGTTCTTCCCTGGAACTACGTTAACAGTGGTTCAAAATTGTAATAAACAGGCTTTAATTTTTTTTCTTTAATTTTGTTAGTCATAAAAAATTTAAAATTTAAAATAAAAAAATTGATTATTTATTCCAAATCTAGATTCAAAACATACAAATTAATTGAATGATAATGTTATTCAAAATTGTATTTCATAAATTCATATACGGAAAAAATCAAATTAAAAATGCAATGAAAATGAAGGGTAAGCATCATCTAACTAATGATATTAGGGTTAGAAAGATACTGTATCAAGATAATTTTGACAGGTTCACACATTTTAACCAGCCAACCAACTGACCCGCCGATTTTTATCACTCGAACTACCCAACCCAACCCGCTAACCTTCTCAAACCGCACAACTGATTTGGGTTGGTGCGGGATGGCAAATTAAAAGAATAAGCATAAAGGTCTAGAACCATGCTGTCAAGAGAATCATGCAATATTTAATACTTCTCATTTACCCAAAAGAAGTCCCATGTGTTACTATCACCAAACTCCAACATTTCTATACTGACATAATTCCCAGCACCAAGCCATAGAAAATAAATGGTAATAAGGTGAGCAAACAGGTATGTATGACTAGGACAAACAGGAAAAAGAAAATTTTGACGGATCAAGAATGAAGTAGCATGCAAGTTACAAAAAAGACAACTCTCAAGTACAGAATCCTCCAAACACTAGGTACAGAAATGAAGTCAACAACCAGTGATTTAGCCAAAGTATGCTACATTATGGGCAAATAGAACTTTCATAGTCTTCCTCTTCACAGATATGACGTCAATCACCATCCACCATCTTTTGCAGCCAAATGAACCAGAAATACACTGCATAATAACATATCGTAACTCAGTTAGGTATACCCGTGCAAAGAGAAACTACATGAGCATACTGCTGTAGCATATAGGCACAAAAAGATTCAGGAATTGATTAATTCATAATTTCACTTGTATCGACAAAGAGCCAACTTATATCTGTATTCTATGATGCATTACTAAATCATAACTGGTAACTACCACCAAACTTCCAATGTTGTGCATGTGTCAGCTCGAGCTAAGAACTGAACAACTGCGGTGGTAGTGGTTTAGGTGGTGATAGGGTGGTGGCATTGATAAAACTGTAGTCCGGAAAACATTTTACACTTTCTAAAGGAGTGGAGAACATTTTCCGCCCAAATAAACTTGTTTTCCATTGACTTTAGTTTTATGTCCTAACCACCAAACAATCAAAAATGCAGAAAATATTTTCCAAAAAATGTTTTCTGCCAAAACAAACAGAGTGAAAAATGTGATTAGAATCATGAGAACTTGGTCGTATGCTAACCCAAAAATAAATATAAAAAAATACTGAAAAGCCTAAGAGCACTCCACTCTGGGTTCACCATCTCCTTCTTTGCCACAAAACAAAAACTGCCCTCATTGCAAAGGAAAACTATAAAGGGAATATCACACCAATATTGGTAATTTCTGAACTCTAAAACTAAACAAAGTTGGATTTAAGCATTGCTTCCAAATGGCTCTAGAAAGGAAGATAGTGTATAATATTAAAACTCTGATCGGTAAGTTTAACCAAGTATTCAAATAATTAAATCAATAAAACGAAAAGTCTAACAGCATCATCTTGTCGAACATTTTAATAATGCAAAAAGAATAATCAAATAGATAAGCTATAGAAATCGACTTGGTCATCACATCTCAAGTATTTAACCACATATTCACATTTTATATTTAGGACTCTTGGGGGTACTTTGTCCTATAACTACACTAGGAAAGAGGACATGACCAAGTAATACCAAAACTGAAAGAAACTTTAAGCATCACTTGAAAGAATAAGTTATTGGCTGCAAAAGAAGCCAAAGGGCACACTTATATATCTTACCTCTACTGCTGCTGGGGGGGTTGCTGATAGTTTCCATATCCAGGATAGTTTCTGTAGTACAGATTGGGATCTTGAGCAGCTGCGGCATACCCATAAGTTTCATATCCAGGTGTATATCCATAATATCCCCCATTCCACTGGCTTGGATCTGGTTGAGACTGAACAAAGCCAACAGACGGAAACTGTATATTTTAATACTACAAGGGAGAAAATGTGAAGTAAATGCAAAGAGCACAAGTTTCTTGGTTTTAGAAGGTACGAACCTGTTTGCTTGAAGGACTACGACCCCATGAAAGCCGAATTTTTTGACCACCCAACTGAGTTCCATTTAACATCCTCAGTGCTTCCTCAGCACAATGTCTGCCATCACATATGCATGGAACAGAACAAAGTCTCCCACATTAATGTTTAATTCCAATCAAGGAAAATTCGAGGCAGACCTAGCTTACCTGTCAGCAAATTGAACAAACCCACATCGCTTGCCCGCTGGTATTTTCACATGGACTAATTGCCCATATGGGCTGAAAACTTGCCTGAGTTGGTCATCCGAAACACTTTCATTCACACCACCAACAAATATCTGGCCATGCAAATTGTTTTCCACAAGCGTATCAGCCCCCGTCTCCCCAAAAGAAAGAAAATTTGAAAATTTCAAAGAAAGAAAAAAAAAGTACGCACAGTTGTATTATTTGGATCAGCCTCATCCTGAGTTCCTTGTGTATTCTGAAATGAAGCTGCAAATACAAAAAGGCTAAAAAAATGAATTTTCCTTCTACAACTACGTCAGATGCTATGGATCATGTTAAAAAACCATGCAGAAGATTTTCATCCAACATAATTGGTATATTGAAGACATTATCAGAACATCCATAAGCATACAAAAAAAATGGAAAAAGTGAATAAAAGTGCAACACATACAAGCTGACAGAAGATCTGACTGATCACAAAACCAAATGAACACATTATAGCCACTTTGTCAAGATAGTAGCATTCAGGAAAATTTTTTAACAGCAAAAAGATAATGCCAGAATGAAATATGCCATCTTGCAAACAGAATGCCAAGTGGCCATTGCAATAGTTCACTTCTTAGTTCTTAAACACATGTACAGAAAAGAAAAAAGAAAAAAAGGGAAAAAGATAACCACTAAAACCTTATTATAGCATCAAAGCAGTATGCTCAAGAACGTAACAGCATATGTGAACTAAATATAATAGACATAAATATTTTTTTCATTATCGAACACATGTTGACCCACCAAATCACAAAATCTTCCCGCCAGAGAGTTTTATAAAGTGGCTAAACAAATTATTTTTTTTTTTTTTTAATAACATACCAAATAAATAAAAAAACCTGCTACTGTATCCAAGTCAAGACAGTTCATTGGCTCGGTAAAAGAAATGAGATGACTACACAACTTCCCTCGCTTGGTTGCTAATATATCTGATCCCCACATCATTAAATCCCTAAGATGTGAGCTCCACGAGTCACGAATAATTGAACATTAACCATTTGTACTGCTTCTAAACCAACTACTACATGCAGGGGGGGAAAATGAGCATACAAGACAAAAATTTACACAACATTTGCAGTGAAGAAAAATGTTGAAATTCAGTATGGCACGGGACAATATTTAGTTAAATAAACTATTATAACAAACCAAACCAAACCAAGCCTTGTGTCTCAATCAAGTGGAGTCGGCTATATGAATCTTTTTTCGACATTCAAGTGGAGTCAGCTAAATAAACCATTGTAAAAAGCTAAAGCATTTCCTAATTTAATGCAGTATCTAAATTGAAAAAGAAAAATTGTCATAGCAGTGTTTCCTTTCGTCTTTAAAAAAATAAAAAGAAAAATCGACAAAGATTTCAAGGGAAAAATAAAGAAGGAACGGAACAATCCAAATGGACTGTACAGACTGAAAAAACAACCTATTCAGGAAGCTGAACTAAATACATACATCCATATTTGTAAGTTGTGACTAAGCCTCCTATATGCAATTCCAAACAAATGGATGAAAATTGACGACTGTGGTACGAAGTCAGCCTTTTCTCAAAGTCAATCAAAATAATAAATAAAAGACAATTTAAGCTTCAGGCAACAACAGGAGGAAATAGGGGACAAATTCAAATCTTAACTCAAAAGCAGATGATACAGGATGTAATGTGCCGAATAGTGTTATCTCTTCTGGAAGACAAATCAAAAATAATTGACAACAACTGGAACGGAAAATGAAATACAACTTTGAATGACTGCTAAATCAAAAAAAGGAACTGGAGAAAGAATTTGAAAATTGTAGCGTAATTGATGCCACAACGAACTGATATAAAGGGCAAAGTAATGACATAAAAAAGAAAACTGACCTAAGTAAGGCCACGCACTATAGGGGTAACCATTTCAGCTGAAATCAGTTCCCAGTCCCTAAACGATAGAGCCACTTGACACCCTGCTTTGAGACAACAATTTTATAAGTTGTTGCAAGTTTTAGCATTCATATATTATTAATGCCCAAAATTTCGAAAGAGAAGCACCGGAAGGAAATTAATTTAAAGCCGGTGTGCTTTATCCAAGAATCAAGAGCATAACTGAAAGGAACTGAAATCAACAATATTCTTTAGAAGACAAAGACTGCACTTAAAAACAATGGGGAAAAGAGACTATGAAGCACGGGTACTTCACAAATATTGCCATACTCGTACTAGGTATGGTAGTCGTACCGATAGGGCTGCATGCCTACCGAGTACTCGAAATACGTACCAGGTACTTCTTATACATTCTTTGCCAATTGGGTACTCCATGGATACTTCATGGGTACGAGATGGGTACATCGAGGGTACACCAAGTTATAGGACATTGATGGAGATACATATAATTTATTTAAGAGTTCTGATTTACTTGAAATTGTATGATGAAATTGATGGAAGTGAAAATTGAAATTTCAAGTTTTCAAATTTTGCTTAGTTCGCCTTTGGAATGAAGCTTTGTTTTGTAATTTTTCCTATTTAATGGCATTAAAACAGCTTATAATCTTCGCTTTGGTATTAGTAATAGTATTGTTAAACTACGATTTCTCTTTCAGTTTTATAATTTTTTTCTTTTAGTTTTGGTATTGAACTTTGATTTGTAGATTGAATATCAAACTATAAATTATAAAAATAAAATTATTGATGTACCCCAGCCATACCTGTATCTTATTTTTTTTAGGTTTTGTCGTATTGGCATACCCATAACATACCCGTGCCAGTATCCGTACCTGAACCCGTGCTTCATAAACATAACCTACCACACAATTCTAAAGGCAAAATTTGAAAAATCCAACCACGTGATAACATATGCACACAAGATTAAATATTCGTATCCAAATAATAATGCCATCTGAATGCAGAACATTTCAAATGCACTAACAATTATCACATAAGGCCACGGAAAGTATGTAACACTATTAAATACACCTTAAGGGTATTGCCAACTTACCCACATTCTTCTTGTTAGCAGCTGGCCCAACACGCATGGGCCTGGTTGAACAGAACTTTCCATTCATCTCGGTCATAGCACGTAATTGTTCACTTTCATCTCCAAACCTGACAAACCCATAGCCCTTCGCCCGTCCGGTCATCCTATCAGTTACAACCTTTGCACCCTTAACTGAGGGATATTGGGACCTGAACGTCTCTTGTAGCATGTAATCTGTAACATCAGATGCTAGGTCTCCAACAAATATGGTGAAGTCAGGGGTACCATCTGAACGCTTTTCACCAGCACCAAACGATGCCCAGTTCAGTCTGTAATTCTGCTCAACATTTGGCATCAAGGTACCATTATATGTTTGTAAAGTTCTTTCTGCAGCAGCACGACTTCCAAACTCAATAAACCCATAACCTTCCGATTGAGCAGTTTGCTTGTTACGGATAACTTTCGCAGTGACCACCTGCACTCACAATTGCACAAACATTCCCAATTAGAATACATGTAGGGAGCGGCAGGTGTCCCTGACATAAATACCTACACAGTTGTCTGCATTTATGCCCTGTACATGCATGCCTATTCACACGATCTGGATAATGATTATTATGATGTATCTTCGTGCATCAAGGCGGGTGCATAGCGCTATGACAAGCATGATGATACATTTACTCATACAGAAAATCAACAGCCTGATTTAAATTTGCATAACAAATTTCAACCATAAATATGCTTTACACATCGTACACGTTAAATTCTGCAAAACTAGTTTTAAAAAAAACCATTCGTGACATGTTAACCATTTCTTTTTTGTGAATAATGCCATACAGAACCCACATAATTATAGAAGCATGAATACATCTGTTAAAAACCAAATAACAAGTTGCAAAATAATACTATATAGAACCCCAAAAAATAATGCAGAGCGTTTCTTGTACAACACAACAAAATGTAATGCAAATAATAGATTTGCTCTTCACTACACCAATCAATTGCATAAGCAACTGTTTTGCTTAAACTTTCTCGCAAACCAATCAATCCCAAATAAAATAAATAAAAACCAAATCTTGCAAAATAATAGAACTAGTATAGACAAAAAAAGGAGCACCACATCACAATGCATCCCCAAAACACCTATGTTTCCGGGTACCTACAGCATAATAAAATTCAATGCAAATAATGGATTTCTCTCCACTACACCAATCAATTGCTTAAACTTTCTCTCAAACCTATCAATCCAAAACATTTATAAAAAATTTAAAACAAAGCATCACAATACATACCTATCAATTGCGTATCAACTGGCAAAACTCTTTCTCAAACTTTACTTCCAATCCGAAACATTTCAAAAAATAATAATATTAAAAATAAAAATAAAAATAAAAGATAGAATAGAGCAAATGAGAGTTACCTCGCCAATCTGGGCGAAACAGTTGACGAGATATTGTTCATCCATCCAGTACTGGAGATCGCCGATCCAGAGCGTGTGGACCTCGTCGGAGCTGGCCGGGAACTGCGATTGAGCCGCCTGAGACGGTGGTTGCTGCTGGTGATAATACATCGGCGGCTGCGGCTGCGGATGTTGGAAAGGTGGTTGTTGTGGTGGTTGTTGGTGGTGGTGATTGGGCATCATCCATGGCTGTTGTTGCTGTTGGTATTGGAAGTGGCTCTGTTGGTGGGGGACGGTTGGAGGCGCCATTTGTGGAGGAACCAAGGTCGTTCCTGGTTGTTGCATCATCGTCAAGATCCTTACTTTGAAGAAAATGTAGAGATAGAGCGGTTTGGGGGTCTGGAAATCGTAACCCTAGAAATGGATTAGAAGAAGCGTCACCGAGTGGTGCCAGAACAACGAAAGCACAATTTGGACAAAAGCTGTGTCGCCCTGTCTGCTTGAGGGCTATGCTGATATATTTGTTAATCCATGGGGGTAAATATTATTTGTCAAGGAATGAGTTGGGAAATTCTATTTTCACGCGTGACATTATCTGCTTATCTTTTCTCGCTCCACTCATTTGATAATTTAATTTGTAAGGTGTCATTTGGAAACATTTATATTTTTAATTTTTTATTTATATTTATATTTATAAAAATTTTAAAAATTCAAATAAAAATTTATTTGGTAAAATTTTTTATTTATAAATCAATAGTCTCAGTTTATAAATTTGGCTAAAAAATGAAAATACAAAAAATATGTTTCCATTTTGAGTTTTTAATTTTTTTTTTTTTTACCATCCAACACTAGCCACCACCCACCACAATTTTCTACCACCGTCTTTCGCCACCACCACACCCCCCCCACCACCACCTGCCATCACCACTCCCCACCCACCACCCACCTGTCATCCACCCGCCACACTCCCACTACCATCTACCGCCCCACCACACCACCTTGCCACACCACCACTCACCACCACTGCCACCACTTACCATCCACCACCTGCCACCACAGCCTTCTGCCACTCACCCGCAACTACCACCCACTACCCAGTACCACCCACCACCACACGATCACCCACAACCCACCTGCCACCACCACACACCACTCGTTACCACCTACCACCCGCCACTGTCACCCAACTATTCACCCACCATCCCACCACCATCCGCCCACCTACCCGCCACCACCCGCCACCTGCAACCATCCGCTACCGTCACCAACCCACCACCCGCCCCCGTCCCCCCCCCAACCACCATCACCCCCCACCACCCCCCCGCCACCACCACCACCCACCTGCCACCACCATCCACCACTCGCTACCGCCACCACCACCACCACCAACTCCACCACCACCACCACCCGCCACTGTCATCCACCCACCTGCCACCACTATCCACCACGCCACCCACCTGCTATCACCACCCACTCGTTACCACCCGCCACCGCCACCACCACCACCCACCACCCACCGTCACCACTTTCCACCACCGTCTTCTGCCGCCACTTGCCACCACTCGCCATTTCTCACTCTTTTTTATATTTTAAATTTTTTTAAAACATTTTGTCAATTACCAAACGCGTTTGTAGTTTATGTTTTTCAAAAAATAAACAAAAATCAGTTTATAAAATTTTTGTAAATATAAACTGAAAACGTAAACGTTGCCAAACACACCCTAAGTATTTATCTCAATTCATACACCTCACATTTCAAATATACTCATTTAATAAAAAATGTGTACACACCCTTATTTTCTTCATCTTCCAAACTCTAACCCTAGCCAACAACCACCTCGTGGGCACTAATTTACTAAATTAAGTTACATATTTCTTTCTACTTACCTTAAGCATGCCAGTAGGTCACTAAAAAAAAGTCATATCTACCCTGTTTTATCAAGAAACAAGGTGTTTTTCCTTCTTTTAAACTAACAATGTCCATGTGATTTCTTCGCGTAGCCAACAGTCAATACCACATCCCATGCTCCCTTTTTATGCTTATCAATTACCAATCCTTCCATGTGATAATCCAAAATATTGTTTGGCAGACGGTACATAGAACTACAAAGACATATTACGTTAAATATAAAACAGACCCCATAATATTTTCTTAGACTTCTAAAATGTTTCACAAAAAATTGGTTCTATAACTCCATTACTTTCTTATCTTCATTATTTTTAATTGTTGTCAAATGGCTACTGGTAGTAGGTAGTGGCTAGGGTTTTGATTGAGGGTTAGGGTTTTGATTGAAGGAGAAAGGGATATTTTGGTAATTTCATTTAAGACAAAAATGTAATAAAAAAAATTCATTACGTGTGTTGATAGAGAATAACTGGTGTGTGGAAATAGAATTTTTTGAATGAGTTGCGTCTTGCTGGAATTTCAATTTACCACATAGTTAAGGCAAGAAGCATTAAGCGCTTGTTTGAATGATTTAAATAAGTATATTTTTTGATTTTTTATGGAATATGAATTGAATATGGATTGGATTTGAAGTGATGTAATAGTGAAGTGATGTGACTTAAATAAAATGATATGACTTAAATAAGACAGTAATTTTTTGACTTTTTACTTTTTTTTAAGTTATGACAAATAAGATTTAAATAAAATATTCTTAACTTTAAGAGTTATTAAATGAAAAACTCTTACTAAGAGTATTTGAAAAAAAATTATTGGATCATATATTCATAAATTTTTACCCATAAGAGACGTCCGCTTAAAGATTGTTACTAGCAATAAATCTTAGCTGTCTAGTCCAATTGCAAGTTCAACTAGAGACAAACTAAATTTTGTAAATAATTATTAATATCCATCCAGTAATGTTTTCAAAAAATAATTATAAATTTTGTAAATAAAAAAATTACTGAAATATTCCTCTTCAATTTTTGTTAGTAAGAGAGGTACAATATCTTTTTTCTTATTAATAAAGGTCTCTCAATAATATTATTAAAAAAAATTCAGCTCATCATTTGAAAAATTGAAATTTCGCTGTGAAAAAAAAAAATTTATTTGTGTTATTTGTGAAGAGTTGAAAATTGTAAAAATGTTTAGGAATTTTAATTACTGTAAAATATTATATATGTTTTATCCTATAAAATCTTAATATCATGAATCTTAAACTAAAAAAATCTCGTTATAAATATTATTAATTAGAATTATAAAAATAATTAAAATGTGATGTAATAGAAATAAAGTTAATTAAGGGTCCGTTTGGCAAGAGCTAAACGGGACTTTTTTAGCTATTTTAGCCACAAAAGACAAAATAGACTATTTTAGCCACAAAAAACAAAATATTACATCTAACCCATAATCATTACATCATTCTCTCACAAAAAAAATCAAAAAGTCAAAGAGCTTTTCTCAAACCAAACTTTTTAACCCAAACTAAAATAGCCAAAAAAATTTAAAAATTAAAAAATCAACCAACTTCTCAAACGGAGGCTAAATAACTTATTTGAGGTGTCCAAAAGAGGCCATTTGGGGTGTCCCCAAAAAGGCGTCAATTGCCTATAGCTTAGCTCACAAGTTTGCGACACCTTTATTTGTGATTGACTTGTACAAATTCATTTAACATCAATTTGTTACGTAAATAAATTAAATTTAAATATAATTTAAAACTTATTGATTTTCCAGTTAAGTTTAAATAATTTACTATTCAATTCAATAAGTTTATATGATTGTAACCTAGGGGTGGGTGGCCTTGTGGTAAGAGCATGGGAATTAAGCCCCCGAGTCATGAGTTCAAATCCTCCCTAGGTCAATCTCCTGGGCGTAATACAGTTGGTTAGGAGGTTTGATCTCAAGTTGTCTAACCAGCACTTGGTGTGGGTTCAATACTGCCCCGCTATGCGAGTCCTGATTTTAGCGGAGCCTGTCTTGGAAGGTCGGGACAAGTTCCCAGATTATAATCTCCTCGCTCGAAACGGCTAACGGGAACAGCTAATAGGACACCAGCGAGTCTTGAGTTTAGCGGACAAATTCCCAGGTTATAATCTCCTTGCTTGGAACAGCTAACAGGACACCTTAGTAATCTCTACAAAGGGGCGCTGCCTTGGACCTGCGAGAAAGTAGAGAGGATTTTTCTGTAACAAAAAAAAATATATATATATATATATATATGATTGTTAAAATAAAATTTTAAAATAAATTATAAAATAAACAAATTGAGATTGATGACAAAAAATTACAAATTAATATAAAATTATTTAAAATATGCTACATGTGAAAAGGGGAATAAAGTACAAAAAAAAAAAAATGAAATTCCCTTTTGAATTATGAAATTATATTTTTTCCGTCTCTTCATTTTTTTTTTTTTTTTTTTTTAAAATTTAGACAAAAAGTTCTAAAGTTAGCTTTATTGAGCTGATAGTGAAAAAAATATATATATATTAAAAATGTTTGGGAGTTTTAAGGGCGTGGACTTTACAGTGATAGTCATGTTTTGCCTTGTTTTTGTTTTTTTTTTAATTTTTTATCACATTATTAGAGTTTAATTAAAATTTAAAAATTCAAAAAATGTATCATTACTTTAAAAAAAAAAAAAGAAAAAAAAAAAGGAGCAAAACTGTGTAAGGCCCACCCATTAAAACTCCCTTAAAACTCTTAGTTCAAACTCTCAAACATTTTTTTTTTTTCTCTGCAACTTTGAATTCCATTGGCCACCACCACCGTCATCCCCTCCCTCCTCCATTGTTGGCCTTTTTCCCCAAAATAAACATCTAAAAAATATTTTTTAATTATTTTTGTCAATAAAAATATATTAAATTATATAAAAATAACGATGATTGACCTATAAATTTTAAAAAGTGAACTTGCGGATCAGTAAGTTCTAACTTTATTTTAATTAATACGAAATCTCATTAAATGAGAATTGGTACATTTGCCCATGTAATTTAATGTATTAGTCATATTTAGAAAATACACTGGTTACGTTTAGAAAAAAAAAATATATTAAAGTATTTTTTATTTGTTTTATATTAGTCATGTTTGACAAATACACTAAGAGCCACATTTGAAAAATATACTAGCCATGTTTCACTTTTGAAATAAGTATACTGAAGATTTTTTTGAAGGTCCTTGCTATTAAAATTTTGTAGTATAAAGGATACTTAATATTTTCATAATGTCTAAGGTCTTTCAATATCGATTCAGAGAAAATTCAACCTAGAGAATTTCTCTGAACTTCTAAAAGATTTTCTCTAGAAAAATTCTCTCTAAAGAAATTCTGGGAATTTCTCTAGACTTTCTAGTGATTTTCTCTCCGTAAAAATTCTAGAATTTCTCTGGACTTTCCAATGATTTTCTCTCCAGAGAAATTAGACTTCCAAGAGAATTTCTCTAAACCTCCCAAAGATATTCTCTCCAGAGAAATTCTTTCTGTGGACTTCCCAGAGAATTTCTCTGTGTTTTTGACCAATTTTCTTTGATTTGCTCATAATTTTCTCTGAACTTCCCAGAGAATTTCTCTGGACCTCCCAAAGATTTTCTCTTCAGAAAAATTCTCTGTGGACTTCCAGAGAATTTCTCTGTATTTTTCACCAATTTTCTTTGGTTTGCTCATAATTTTCTCTATGTTTTTTATCAAACCATAGAAAATTGAACAACTACCATTTTTATTTTGATCAATTTTCTCCAAACTGTAAGATATTCAGACAACAACAACTAAGAAAAAATTGAACATCAAACTTATCAACTGAGAAACACCTCAAAAGCACCAGCTAACAACCAAAGAATATTAGAACTAAATATTACCAACCCTCCAACACCATTGTTGTTTACACACAAATAAGAGTTACACAGAGAGAAATTTACAGATACACAAAAGAATATACCTTCACTGGAATCAGATTTCTCATCAAAACCAAGAGTGAAAATTGAAATTTATTTGGCTTTGTTCACAAATTTCTCTGTATTTGTTCACAATTTTAAACTAAAGAAAATTGTATTAACCAAACCAGAGAAATTTTAGCACAATGATTTTAAACCAAAAAAAAATTATTTTAACCAAACCAAAGAAATTTTAGCACAAATTTCTCTGTGTTTGTTCACAATTTTAAACCAGAGAAAATTATTTTAACCAAATCAGAAAAATTTTAGCACAATAATTTACAATATTATTAGAGAAAAAAGCACCAACTAACAACCAAAGCATATTAGAACTAAATATTACTAACCCTCCAACACCATTTTTATTTACACGGAAAGAAATTTACAAATACACAAAAGAATATACCTTCACTGGAATCAGATTTCTCCTCAAAACCAAGAGTGAAAATTGAAATTTATTTGGCTTTGTTCACAAATTTCTCTGGCTTTGTTCACGGAGAATTTCTCTAGCTTTGTTCACAAATTTCTTTGTATTTGTTCACAATTTTAAACCAAAGAAAATTGTATTAATCAAATCAGAAAAATTTTAGCACAATGATTTTAAACTATAGAAAATTATTTTAACCAAACCAAAGAAATTTTAACCAAACCAAAGAAATTTTAGCACAAATTTCTATGTGTTTGTTCATAATTTTAAACCAAAGAAAATTGTTTTAACCAAATCAGAAAAATTTTAGCATAATAATTTCAAACCAGAGAAAATTGTTTTAATCAAATTAGAGAAATTTTAGTACAAATTTCTCTATATTTATTCACAATTTTAAATCAAAGAAAATTATTCTAATCAAACCAGAAAAATTGCCCCTCATTTACTTCGATGAGTCTAGTGTTCCGATCATGGTGTCAATCAATGTATAATCAGAATTAAGAAAAACTTGATCTCAGATAGATTATTAGAGAGAGATAGAAAAGAAAAACCCACCACTCAAATATTCTTGTCTTTGACCATGTCCATGTTTACATCTCCTTGTTTAATGGCATCAAAATCACTAACCTTTCTCTTCCTAGAATGCATCTTGACATAGACAGCAAGAGAATGATTGTTACACAGAGAGGGGAAAGAAAAACCCACCACACAAATATCCTTGTCTTTGGCCCCGTTTGGTAAAGTTGTGAAAAAGTGATTATAGCTTATAATTGTGAACACAAGTTGATTTTTGACTTATAAATTAAGCTTCTCCTCCCCCACTCAAAGAATAAGTTGATTTTTGACGTACAAAAAGCTATAAGTTGTATTATTAAGCTGAACCAAACACATCAAAATAGCTTAAATTAAGCTAAAAGCTAAAATAAGTTGGAAATAAGCCCTACTAAACAGGGCTTTTGACCATGTCCATGTTTACATCTCTATCTTTAATGGCATCAAAATCACCAACATTTTATCTTCCTAAGATGCATCTTGACATAGAAATTAAGAAACAGTAAGAGAATGGCAGCATTGAGAACCGAAATAACAAGAGAATGCGAATATATGTATATATTTATATGTGCACGTATATATAGGACGACGATGCAAACACAGTTCCTCCGAGAACGTGAATCTGAGCCATGGATGTCGCAATTTATGTGTTTGAATCAACAAAACTCAAACCCTAACCCTAGTAATTGAAGCAATATGTATATTATATGTATATATATGTGTCTGTGTATAGAGAGAGAGGGGTTTTGGAAATTAGCGACAATAGATGAAGAGAAAGAGAGATGAGGTTTGATATGAAAGAATCAAATTTCTCTCTGATATATGGGTGTAGGGGTTAAGAGATCTTAGACATCACAAAATAATATTGTAGACCTTTCCTATTACTAAAAGTAGAAGAGGGGCGTTAGACTAATTTTTTCTTTTTTTATTTGTTTTGTACTAGCCACGTTTGGAAAATACACTAAGGGCCATATTTGGAAAAAGTAGACTAAGAGCTTTTTTATTTGTTCTGTATTAGTCATGTTTGGAAAATGTAACCCATTAAAAATAAAATAAAATGAACTCAATTTTCAATAAGGAGAAAGAGTGACACAATAATATGTTAGGATCTCGTAGAAAATATTTCTAAATGAATAGCACCTACCGATTAATAAAAAATAAAAGAAGATTTTATGATATATAAATTTCTAAAGTGGGGTTTTTAAGTAATTTTTCCTAAAAATAATCATCTTGTTTGGTTCTGGTTTTCAGAAAACAGTTTTCAAAAAATTCAACTTTTTTATTTTTCGTATTTTAATGTTTTCAATGAATTTTTTTAATATTTTAAGTATTTTTTTTAATTTTTAGACACACCTAACATAAATACACTTAAAAAGTATAACATTTGTGAAAAAAATCTTTAAAAAATACACTAAATACTAAGGCCAAGTTTGGGAAGTTTGAGAAAAGCCAAAAAGTCAAAAAGTTACTCAAAAAGTTAAAAAGTTAACACTATTTACCAAAAATCAACAATTATGGCTGCACAACTCCTAATTCTAATTTTCCTCTACAAATCAATTTTTATAATTTTTTATTACACATTTTTTCATAAAAAGTCAAAAAGTTAACTCAAACATCCATATTTTTTTTCTCAACTTTTTAGTCCAAAAATACAAAAATTACACTTATTAAGACACCCCAAACAACCCCTAAAAACACAAAAAATATGAAAATTCATTATATTTTTCATATTTTTATATATTTATTAATTTTTTAAAATATTTTTTGACAAATATTTTACTATATAGATACATCTAAATAAGGTATATCTAAAAAAGTTTTAAAAAAATTGTTTAAAATTTAAAAAATACTCACTAAAAATAAAAAAAAAATACAAAAAACAAAAAAACTCAATTTTTGAAAAACTGAAATCAAACACACTGATTCAGTAAAAGTTTTTAATTTTTTAAGTAAATTGAAACCAATTTTTAAGTAAACTCAATTTTTAAAAAATTGAATTCAGAAAATTGAAACCAAACACACATTGAGTTTTTAATTTTTTTTCAGTAACAAGTTTTCTTAAAAATTCGAAACCAAATTATTAAAACTTAACCAAGAAAAAAATTTCAACAGTGCTGGACTACCGAGTTGGCTGGTTGTGTCCATTTTTAGCAATAGCATTGCGCATGGTGCGTCAGTATCTTTTATGCTACGTCAACCACAACATTTGTTATGTTATCCATTTGATAAATCTCATCCTTATTAAAAAGTCCATTATAACCACTTTAAAAAAAAAATCCAAAAAAAACATTTGTCAAAAAAACTAATTTATTTTTTAAAAAATTATTTCTAACTAATACAACAACTTCTTTTTTTTTTTTTTTTTTTGTGTTTTTGTTTTTTTGTTTTTTTTTTTGTATTATTGTAATGAACTTGTGTACACATCGTAAATGAATAAAATTTCGTTTATGTTGTCAATTGACTGTGTTGACCTGTACTGGCTAAAATGAATGAAGTCTTGTTATAAAAACTGGTCATAAAAATTGTGCAATAAAAATGTGTATGAAAATTAAAAATTGTTAAGTTAAACGTTTCTCCCTGCAGAGCGAGATTGGATTTGTATGAAAATTGAAAGGGTGATAGTGGTTTATTAAAAAATTGGATTATGAAATTATAGGACGTAATATTCGAATGGGGTTAGTACTTCCAGTTTAATATGTGAGAGCATCTTTGGAATCTAACTAAGTAAAAACGTGGTTTTGGAATTATGAATAAGCTTCAAAATGTGACTAAGTATTAAAAATGTTGTCCTGCTTGGCTTTGAAGTGCTCAGTCTGGCTGACGCTTTGAGTGCTCGGTCTGGCCGAGGCTTTGAGTGTTCGGTCTGGCCGAGGCTTTGAGTGCTCAGTTTGGCTGAGGCTTTGAGTGCTTGGTCTGGCTGAGGCTTTGAAAGCTCGGTCTAGCCGAGGCTTTGAAGTGCTCTTTTTTACGAAACTACCTAGATTTCTTAACCTGGTTTTATTATTATCAATCAATGGTTAGATTTAGTTTACTTTTAGATCTAATGGTCCAAAATTATTTATGTATGATACATGAAAACCACCTTCATGTATCATAGAAAAATCCGCATTGCGCATGCTGCGTCAGTATCTTTTATGCTACGTCAACCACAACATTTGTTATGTTATCCCATTCGGCGCTGCTTGAGGGCCCGAATTTCGGGGCTCGAATGCCCCGAAATTTCCACTTTAGGTAAAAAAAAAGGAAAAAAGAAAGAAAAAAAGAAAACAGTTTCTAAAAATGGAAATTAGGGGCATTAGGGGCAAATTTTTTAGGGCCACCAATCATTTTCCTATCCCATTTGATAAATCTCATCCTTATTAAAAAGTCCGTTATAACCACTTTAAAAAAAAATCCAAAAAAAGACATTTGTCAAAAAAACTAATTTATTTTTAAAAAAATTATTTCTAACTAATACAATAACTTCTTTTTTTTTTTTTTTTTTGTGTGTGTTTGTTTGATAGTGTTTATTTTTAAAGTTGAGGTTAACTAATTTATCGAAAAAACTAATTTATTTTTTAAAAAAATTATTTTTAACTAATACAATAAATTTTTTTTTTTTGTGTGTGTGTGTGTGTGTGTTTGTTTGGTGGTGTTTATTTTTAAAGTTGAGGTTAATATTTTCACTCCGTAAAAAATGAGGGACCTGGTTGGTTATTGAAATTAGCTAGATATCTCACCATCAAGACTTGCTTACATATTTCCAGTATAGCATTAAATTACATTTATTATTCATATGTAAGAGCATCTCCAACCCACTAGGCATATGATGTTTGTTAGTCAAAATGCCTAATGTGACTCACTTTTTTTAACTCCAATGCACTAGGCATATGATTAGGCATTTTGGCTCATCTCAAATTCACTAGCTACATGTAGCTAGCCTTCAAGACTAGGCAAAATGTATTTAATCATTGAGATTATTTCCCTCAATCTTTGTTGCTGACGTGGCATTCTATGAAGTTAATAATATTTGGATGAATAGCTAAAATAAAGAGCATGGTTGGAGTAGAAACATGAAAAAATTGACAAGCAAAATAAAAGGTATACTTTATAGTAATATTTAGATAGGTAAAATGCCTACTACCATTGGAGATGCTCTAAGGATATCAGGTGCTGCTAATTTTCTTCTTTTGAAGTAATTTATTTTTAATTATTAGAGTCTTACATAAATTAAAATAATGTCTTTAATTAAGACTATTACTTCTACGACTGATAATACTAAGATTACCACTCTTTTAGAATTATGTATTTTTATCTTATATTTGGAATATCTAGATTAGGAGAGAGATTAGTTAAATCTAAATTGAGATCCACTCAATTACATTATTTGATTAAGGTAAATTATATGATCTTATTTTAATTTAAAATTAAAAAAAAATCATTATAACGGTTGACATAATTTTTTACAATTATTAGACGATATAATAGAGATCTTTTATTATAACTATGTAAGATCAAATGAAAGAAGGGTTTTTTTTTAAGGTCCCTCGTATTAAGATTTTATAGCATAAAGGACATCTAATATTTTTATAATGTCTAAGGTCCCTCAATTTGATCCAAAGAAAATTGGTCCGAAGAAAATTAGTTCAGAGAAAATTGGTCCAGAGAAAATTAGTCCAGAGAAAATTCACGTCACAGAGAAAATTAGTCCAAAGAAATTTTAAAAATTTCTCCAGACAACGTAGCAACCCTTTCTACAAGCAACCTTTGCTCGTGCTGGAAATCCAGAGAAAGTTGGAAAAGAAGAGGTTGCCAAATTTCTCTGGACAACATTAAGGACTAGTTCAATCCAAACCAGAGAATTTCTCTGGATCAACCCAGAGAAATTTCAGTTCATTCAGTTTAAACCATAGAATTTCTTTAGGCCAATCCAGAGAAAATTCAGTTTAAACCCAAGAATTTCTCTGGACCAACCCAGAGAAATTTCAGTTGAAACAAGAAAATTTCTCTTCACCAATCCAGAGAAATTTCAGTTCAAAGCAGAGAGAGAAAACCATTTCATTGAGTGAATAAGCAACAAATAGCAACCTATATATATATTAAACAAATTTCTCTGAGTTTATTTTTTTGAAATTTCACTGACTTGTCTCAATAAATTTCACTAGGTTTGATCCTCTTCCTCAAAACCTCATTGCCCCATTTCAATCATCAGCTTATCCGGATCAATCACCGATTCCTTCTTTCCAATGGCTTGCCGTTACGAAATGGAGGTGAACGTGACATCGGCGAAGGATCTAAAGAATGTGAACTGGCGTTATGGGAGACTGAAACCATATGCCGTGGTGTGGGTTGAGCCCAACAACAAATGCTCCACCAGGGTCGTCAGCGCAGCAAGGGGACGAAGTCAGATCGGCGAAGCTCAGCCGTCGCCGTGAATCGCCGTTGTCTCAGTTGTACTAAATCTGCACCAGATCTTCATCTACAACAAAATCTCTCGCAACTTTGCATTCGCCGCCTCCTCCAGCGGCTTGGGGTCACAAGAACTGCCGGAGCATAAACATAAGCCACAAAATTTGCAACCTCTCAAACAATCACTACATGTGAAAAAATGTCAGAACATAATGTTAATAACCCATTAGACCAGTACGCTTTCCCACAATAATCAAATTCATTATGCAATGAAAGAAACTAAATAAATTAAAGATTAAACTATAAAATAAATATAAAAAATAAAAAAGTAGTAGAGATCTAATTTGGACTGACCTGCGTGAGTGCCTGAATCAGCAGCACGCTTGAGCCATTTCTTCTTCAGGATGAAACTAGTGCCTATGAACAAGCTCGAACCCACAGCTAGTATCAAACCTTTCGCATTGTCCAAAATCCCCATCTCTATCTCTCTCTCTCTCTCTCTCGCAACACATAGCCTTGTGTGTATCAATTGAATCGTGTGTCAATCGATGACCGAGATGAGGACAAATCTAGATTTCCTACCAAGAGAACTCGAACTGTTGAGCCTTTTTTAATCTTCCCTTCCCTCCAAGAACGAGTGTTAACAAAGAGTAAAATTTCTCTGATATATGTTTAGGGACCTTAGATATCAAAAAATAATTTTGTGAATCTCTTTCATTACGAAAAGTAGGAGAGGGACCCTAGACTAATTTTATATAATGATTTTATTTCTATTTTCGAATTGTCGTGATTCTATCCCAAGATATCTTAATCCCAAAAATACATAGCCTAAAAGTGGAAAGAGAAAATTTAGGAACAGAGAAAAAATATAGGAATAGTGAATTTGCAACTTCATATACCAGATTTGCAGATTTTTTTGTATTTATAAATATTTGAAGGTTATTTTTGTCATTTCATCATTGAATCTCTACCTCAGCAAGCTCACCTTTACCATTTCCCCAAGATAGATACCAGTTGTTCTTCAATAGCTCTGAAGAGCCAATCATCAATTAAACATTACTCTCCAACTTGGCCTATAAATATACAAAACCCAACTCTCTTTTCTATCTCCTTCATTCAACCAACCAATCCCCATCTCTCCCAGCCTCCAAATTTTCTCTCTCATTTTCTTTTCCCTGAAAATCAATAATGGACCTCCCAACATTTCATCAATCTTCATGGCCTTTTCTGTTCACCTCTCCCTTTCTCCTCCCCTATAGCTTCATCCCTGAAAACTATGTCCACTGGACTGAAACCCCTGAATCTCACATCTACTCGGCTGACCTCCCTGGTATGTTTTCGCTTTCGTTTTTTGTTTTCTGTTTTTCGGAACAGAGTGCTCTGTTTTCCATTGGTCATATGAACATGTGTTTTTTGTTTTTGTTTTTTTTGCCAAAACAGAGTGCTCTGTTTCCTATTGTTCATATGAACATATGTTTTTCTTTTTTGTTTTTTCCAAAACAGAGTCCTCTGTTTCCAATTGTTCATATGAGCATGTGTTTTTTGTTTTTGTTTTTCCCAAAACAGAGTTTTCTGTTTCCTATTGTTCATATGGAAAATGATATAGAAATTAGCAATTCTTGTACTATGATTCTCTTTGATTTCAAGGGACAAAAATAAAATAAACAAAATTGGCTATTTAAGTCAAAAATATTTTGACTACTTGGTTTCATTTTATTTAGTTGACGATGAAGAACAAAATAATATGTTTGTTTCTACTTTTTAGTCTTTCTAATCTAAAGATATCTAAAAAGTACTAAAAAATAAAAAAAGCAATTTTTTTTGGTCATTTGTCAAATTCATTAGATTTTTTTAGCAACAACATTATTCTAAAAAGTTTTTTTTTAAAAAAAAAAATTGTCAAACCTGTCTCAACTTATGTCACATATAATAATGAAAATTTTGAATTTACTAATAGAGTCCACTTCAATGCAATTTGATAGTGTTACATCAGTTGATAAAGTAGCTTGTTAGATGTATTAGTTTGTAAAGCATTAGGTTGTGCAAATACTGATTAGATTAGATTTCTCATTTTTGGTTGCTGTGATAGGTGTGAGGAAAGAGGAGATAAGAGTGGAAGTTGAGGACTCCAAGTGCCTCATAATCCGAACCGCGGCGGCCGATGAATCGACAAAGCCGGCAAGGAGCTTCTTGAAAAAATTTCGACTACCTGGGATGATTGACGTGAACGGGATCTCAGCCGGGTACGAAGATGGCGTGCTAACGGTAACAGTGCCAAGGTCTTTTGCGAGGAGGGGATTCTATATTGAACCGGCTGACTTGCCGGACCGGGTTGAAGTTTTGGCTAGGGCTGCTTGATTTTAAAACATTGGCCTTAATGTTGTAGGGTTTAAGGGCTCCTAGATTTTGAAACATTGGCCTTTAATGTTGTAGGGTTTAATTTGATTTGATTTTAATTAGAAAGTGTAGGCATTGGTGGTGGATGAATTCATTTGGGGATTTTTGCTTCTTGATTTTATTCTACAAATTGTTGAATCCAAATGAATGATGACTTGCTATGCTATGTTTGGTTAAGTATATTCCAAGTTATCTTTTATTTGTATATGTCTTTCCAATCATCTTTCATTGTGATGTTTGATCATGTGTAAAAGGGTGTAATTTTGTTCTATAGTTTCTATATATCATGTTTGGAAATAACAGATAATTCACTTAATGTATTTGGCCTCTTTTTTTTTCATTTGTTAATACTAATAGTACTATGTAGATGTAGACAAATGTTTCCTAATATTATAAGACTACCTAATAATTTTAAGTTGAATAATATTAATTGTGATTTTCAGTTTTGTTCTAAAGAGGGATTAATTGTGGCCTAATCTAATTATGATCAATAACTCTTTTTTTTAAAGGCAATATTATATAAACTTACAAATCTTTAGAGCATCTCCAACAATCTTCACATTCTCACTTTTATTTTATTTTATTTTATTTTAAGGAATCAAACATAAAAGAATTCCCATCAATCTCCCTACTTCACTCCCTGTTCAAATGAATGAACATTCGTCTCCCTAAATCCTATAATTAAAAAATTATTCTTTTTCTCAAATGATGGAAAAAAGAGAAGAAGGTTGGAGACGGCGCCAATTGTACGGGAAAGAAATAAACCTTCTCGTATAATCCTATTGACCAAGTCTGCGCTCCTCCGTACGACGTCGCCTTATCACCTGAAAACACAAACGTGAACTAGCCGGCGGGTGTGTGCCAGAAACCTCTCCGATGCCTAAGTCAGCAAACTTGACAAATAGACAAAGCTCTGTGAATTCAAAAAGCAAAGTTGCGTGTTACCTCCCCAAAGGTGATGTTTGTGAGCTTTTTATAGGTTTCGTGTGGCACAATCCTAGTAGGACTTCTATTCCTCCATGCAGAGTCTTCCTAGGATTCATACTCCTGTAGGATAATGCTTATCCTTTAACACCCCCTCACTGCTTAAACCTAGTGAGATGGTTTTATCATGGCCGAACTCCAATATGACCGAAGTAAATATGTTTATGTACAGTCGAAGAATAAGCCGAACTAATTCTTCCCTTTATTGCTCTTAAGGCAGCTCCTCATGCACCACCCATGGTGCGGTCAGACCGAACTTATTATTTTGAGACCGGTGTAACTTTAAGACCGGTCTAATTCTGAGGAACCTTTAGACCGATCTAACTTTGATCTCCTACTGGACCGGTCTATCTTCACGTCCCTAGGACCGGACTAACTCAAAATAGCGTACGACCGGAATATCTTATATGGCCATTTCACTTCGGCCCTTTATACTGTGACTCATAACGGCCCATCACCTAGCTCGGCGCAATTTTCACATAAATTTCCCTCGCAAAAATTATTAAGAAAAAATATTTTTAAATATTTGAAACATATAAAGAAAAAAATATAAAATATTGTTCGATATGATAGTTACCTAGAATAGGGAAGACAAATCTTAGCTAAAATTTGAGAAAAAATTGTGGACGATGCTTTTACAAATTCTATTTGAGATGTCATCTAATAATAGAATTTTAAAATTAGAAATAAAGCTCATTTCAATAATATGATATGTGCCACATCAATTAGTAATAAAGAGTATAAAATTTGTAAGATTGTAGTTCTTGCTTATGTGGGATCTAGTTATGTTCTACTGAAATTATTTAAATCGTTTATTTTGTATAACTTTTTGAATAAAGCCATTTATCCAAAACATAGATTGACTAAATATTGGTAATCACGTGATTATGCCACATTTGTCTTAATTCAAATTTTTAAGACAAATGTGATGTGATCATACCGTTCTCAATGTCTATTAAATTTAATTTTTTGCACAAATAATATATTCTACAAAATAAACGATTTGAATTATATTGATGGATCGACTATAATGACACTGACAGTAGGGTTTGTTGTGCCTTGTTCACAACAGGATCCCAAATCCAAAATACAGCGCAATCCCGACTCCAAAATTTGTTATTTTTTGTATAGAATTCTACGATATGTTTGTGTGGAAGGAAAACATTTAAAATATTTTGTAAAAAGTATTTTTCATATAAATTGGCATTTGGTACAATAGAAAAAAAAAATCAAGGAATAACCTTTTTTAAAAAATTTATTTATAGTTGATGAAAAACAAAACTATTTGGGCTTAAAATATTTTTTACTTTTAAAATACCAAATTTTTTTCCGGATTATCAATATCATAATACTACCAATGCTACTCTCATGTCCACCACCACACTATCATTGCCACCATCACCCCATCTCCGCCCCACCACGACAGTACCACCACCACCTCTACTTTCGTTCCACCACCGTTATCATCAATCATAAACACCTCTACTTTCGTCCCACCACCGCCGTCGTCAAACATAAAAAAAATATTTTTTCTAGAAAATAATTTTTTTTTTAAATCTTAAAAATATTTTCCATTTTAATGTTTTGTCCAAACAAGTGGTAACAAATGCTGACACTTGTTAAGAATACATTAAATACGGTTAACCACCTCCACTATCATAGAAAGGAGTAAAGACTATAAATATGTTTTGTTAGAAACTAAATTATCATTTTTTTTTCTTCTAATTCTTTCTATTTTAAAATTATACACTTTTCATAACCAAATTATATGGTGTAAAAAAAAATAAAGAACATATATTTGTCGTGATTTTTTATTTTTATTTTTGTAATTTTTATATGTCCTTTATTTTGCAACAATCATAAAAAATATATATGCCCTTTATTTTTTCATTATGTTTTTTTAATTTTTATAGAAAATATAAAAAAATTATATGCCGTTTATTTTTTTTTAGATTCATTTTTTTACACTATATAATTTAATTATGATTGAAAATAGAGGACATTTAAAATTAAAAAAAAAAACTAGGAAATATTATTTAAAAATAAAGACAATTACTTTTGCAATAATTTTTTTTTTTTAAAAAAAAACTCTATTACGAAAAGTATAGAATTTTAAAATAAAAAGAATTAAAGAAATGTGTAATTTAGTCTCTAGCAAAACATAATTATAGTCATTACACTTTTTTCTATAATAACAGAGGTGATTAACCATAGTGAGGCCCACATGTGATGTGATATGTGTGCTTATATATTTTTTTCCTTCAGCCATATTATTAGAGCTCTCTTTAGAGTTTCAAAATTAAAATTGTCGTGCTATTGAAACGACACTGTTTTTTTTTGTTTTTTTTTTTTTAGTGAGGATTACATTAATTCTTATTTATTATAACAAAACAATGAAGCTGCTGCCGTTATACGTTTTTTTATTAAAAAAAATTTAAAACCATAAAATGCGTAACATTACCACAAAAATACATAACATTGTTATAAAAATATGTAATATTACTACAAAAATACATAACATTGCTATAAAAGAATATTTATGAATTACAAATTATCGTAACTCTTCAAAAAAAATTATATAATATTTAGACAAAAATACATAACATATGCACAAAAAAAAAAAAATACATAATAAAGAAATTTTCTTATAATATACAATTGTGTTTCTCAGTCCATTCAGAGAGAACAAACTAAATCATTATACTTGTTGAACTCACTATAACAAAACCCATAAATAAAAATATGCATTGATGGAACTGTTGAAATCTATGCTACATCATGCTTTTTCTGGGCTTTCAAACACATTCAGGCCAAGTTCAAGCGGAAGTGAAAAAGTTATTTAAAAAGTTAAAAATTTATTATTATTTATTAAAAGTTAAAAATTATGGTTGTATAATTTTTTTTTATATATTAATTTATATAATTTTTTAATATATATTTTTTTACAAAAAGTTAAAAAGTTAATCTAAATAATCATATTTTTTTTCTCAATTTTTTAATCTAAAAAATTAAAAAGTGCACTTATTTAGGACATCCCAAACAACCCCTCAGTGGTGTTTTGAGAAAATAACAAAATATTAAATTTTTGAAATTTTAAATTTTTAAATTTTTTTTGTATAAAAAAATAAAGAGATAATACGACTCAAAAAAACATAAAAAATTGCTTGTTTTCACTTTTTAAAAAACACTTTTCAGAAAATTCTGTTTTCTTATTTTTCGTGTTTTTTTTGTTTTTACTAAATTTTTTTAATATTTTAAGCAATTTTTTTACTTTTTAGACACACCTAACATAAATACACCTAAAAAGTAAAAAAAATTGTAAAAAAAAACTTTTAAAAATTCACAAAATACCAAAAATATAAAAAAAAATACAAGAATTTAGTACATTTTTTGTATTTTTATGTATTTATTAATTTTTTAAAATAATTTTTCAAAATTTTTTTACTTTTTAGATACATCTAAGTAAGGTGCATCTAAAAAAGTAAAAAAAAATGTTTAAAATTTAAAAAATATTTACTAAAAACAAAAAAAATACGAAAACCAAAAAAATCAATTTTCAAAAAACTTAGGAATGTTTTGAAAAGTTGGTAAAAAATTGACTTTTGACTTTTTACCAAGCTTTTTAGCTTTTTGAAAAGTGATTTGGGAAGTTGGTAAAAAGCTGGCTTTTGACTTTTTAGTTTAATATTTGTTTATGGTGTCAAATCAAATTAAAATAACCAAAATACTCTTACTCAACATAAGAAACTTATTTTTTTATTTTTTTGTCATAAGTCTCAATTTGTAATTTCACACTTGCGTTTTTATAACTTTCCAAATCAATTTTATTGCGTTTTTGCCACTTACATTTTTGGACTTTGGATAAAAAACATGACTTTTTATTTTAGTTCCCAAAATATCACTTAATTCAGAAAACTTAAACCAAACACACTGAATGTTTCCAAAACACCCCAATAGTGGAGTGGAACCAACTAAACTTTAAAGAATAAAGAAAAGGGTAAAATGATAGAAATATTAAATTTTCTATTAAATAAATGATCAAACATCTCATATGGTATGAAATCCATAAAAGTATGAGTGCACGCCCATATGAGACATGTAATTATTTATTTGATAAAAAATTTAGAATCTATAATAGTTTTCTAAAGAAAAACTCTGATAAAAAAATTACAATTATTTATTTATTTATTTATTTTTGATGATCTAGAGATCAGAGACTCTTTCTGTGATTGGCAGTAGATGTGGTGGGTCGTCAATATTTGAACTGCCAAACAGGCCCTTGGATGGGGGTTGGGGTGGTGGATATTTTTGGGATGTGGAATCTATCTCCTTTGTTTTCCGCCCATCCAACTGTGTTCGAGTGAGAAATTTGTCAAAAAATAAAAATAAAAAATATTTATATTTTATTTAATTTTATATATATCTTTATTTTAAATTTTTCTTCAAATCCCCCAATTAAATACAAGTCTAAAAAATGATTTTTTATGTAACCCACATGTCACATTTTTGGGATAATATGGTCTCACAATTTTATTTAGTAATTGATATTGGGTTGTTTGGGATTATCTAAGCCCAAGTTTGGCATACTCAAAATAATTCATCTTTTTATCTTTTTTCATCACATCACCTCTCTATTTTTTTGCACATCTTTTCGTAAAAAGACAAAAAGTGTACTTATTTAGGTCATCCCAAACAACCCCTAAATAAGTGCACTTTTGACTTTTTATGAAATATGGATTAAATTTGAAGAAATGTGTTAGAGAGGTGATGTGACTTAAATAGGATAGTGACTTTTTGACTTTTTCCAAACATGCCAAATTAGTAGTTAAATTTAAGATCGATGTAATTAAATACTGAATATTTTATATTAAGCAAAAAAATAAATTTTCAAGTCATATTTTAATTACATATTAATTAAGAAGTGTTTTAAAAAAATAGTTAAAAATAATTTTTTGACTTTTTTAAATTTTTTTATGAGAAATAAAAATAAATTAAAAGTTAAAAGTAACCAACTTATCAAAATAGGTCTTAATGCTTCAAAAAGTACTCATATCAATTGACATACTTGCTGTATAAAGGGGCTGTTTGTTTGGTGTGACAGAGCCATAGGATCGGATTTCATATTCAATCAAACAATTACTCCAACTTTTGGTTGAAAAAGTAAAAGGTGGACTATCGATTCGGTTGAATTAATAATCTTTTGTGTGAAATAACTTAATTTTATGAGAGGTGTGGGGGTAGAAATAAACACTGTGGGGATATATTTTTTAAATATCAACACGTGGCATGGTGACGTCGACGTGTCAGTCGAGGTGTCACGTGTCGTGGTAGTTAGGCCAAGATGATCTCGGAGTTGCCGAGGTTATCTCCGAAGATATCGGAATCCGAGATAAGCGAATAAGGGACAAGAGTCCCAAGACGAAGAGGGGACTTAACCAAGATAAGGATAAAACTCTTAGGAAGTTTATCTTTATCTCTTAAGGAGTCCAAAGTAAGCACTGAATTGGAGTTCATGGAAGTCATACTTCTAGTAGGACTTGGATTGAATATATTATAAAAGAGAGGCACCCCCGTGGGTCTAAGGTATGCAATTTATGTTTTGAGTATTAAGTTTAGCACTTGATTATCTTTGAGAGATATACTGACTTGATCGTCGGAGTGCCCCCGAGTGGAAGAACCACCGCCGGAGCCTTTTCTTTCTGTTACAGGTTGCTGAAGCCATCTATTCTGCCTGTGCTCTCCAGTTGATTACTAAGCAGGCAGTGTGGTCAGATTTTCACCCACACAATTTGGCGCCGTCTGTGGGAACGAAGAAAGAATAGATGGCCAGTAACGGACAGCAGGAAAAAATTGGGGATGACGCTCCCGTCGGGAGTGGCAGACTAATTGACCTTGACATTGAAGAAGACAACCACAATACAGAAGCCCGTGACCAGGGTCACAGAGAGAAAGATGTCATCCAGGAGGGCGACACGTCAAAAAGGACAGACCAAGGAAAGTACTACAATGAAGATAACCTCCAGGTATGGAGGGACAGGTGCCTACGGAGGGATGAGGAAGTAAAAGAATTGGCGAACAAGTTGGCAGACCTTCAGTCAGTCGTCAACTTCATGATGCAGAATAATGTTATGCAGCCACCATACCCGCTGCAAGATACGCCGATACCAGCAACCAACACCCAGAAGTGCGGAAGAAAAACAATCCCCGAGGTCCCTCAGCATACCAGGAGCGGAAGGCATTCTCACCGGCCTTCCAGGGAAGTCGGACGAGAAGAGCCGAGGCAAGAAGAGTCCCGAAGGACGCACCACATGAAGAATCCAGAGCCCAAAGAACATCGGCATGTTCAAGGGCAAGTACTCTGCTTTGACACAACCCGTGGAGAAAGATCCAAGCGGGCCCACCACGAGGCCGAAAGTAGTGTACCAAAAAGACTAAAATCCAAAGACAGCCAAGCTCTAGGGAGGAGCAAAGAAGACCTGAGGGACTACCTCAGAAGGAGGCAACAGAATGTTGAAGCCGAGGTAAATTCCCCAGTAAAGCTGAAGACAGCCTTTTCGATGGAACTGGACAAATTCGAACCACCAAAGAGATTCAGTATGCCGAGGTTTCAAATTTATGATGGTAAGTCAGATCCAAACTTTCATGTTGGACTATACCTAAATTCAGTGGCGTTATATAGCGGCAACGAGCCGTTGCTCTGCAAAGTATTCCCCTTATCCTTTGGGGAAATTGCATCTGATTGGTTCCATAAATTACCAAAGGGAAGCGTAAAGACATGGGAAGGCCTGACCGAGATGTTTGTGGCCAGGTTCGTGACCAACAAGCTGCAACCCCTGAGGGTTGATGCTTTGATGGCTCTAAGAATCACCAAGGAAGAAGGCCTTAGGGCCTATGCGAAGAGGTACTACGAAGTGTTCAACCGAATACCCGAATGCAACCAAGAAGTAGCGGTCGTATCTTTTAAGAACGGCCTGAAAGATGACTGCCCACTACGGAAGTCTTTGGCAAAAACATTGCCAAAAAGCATGGAAGAACTCATGGCAAGAATTGAGAAGTACGCCAGAGCCGAAGAAGATACATCGGGAAACAAAGAGGTAAAGCAAGAAAAGGGAAACGGCTCGCCGAAGCAAGGCCGAGGCAACAATGGGCCGACCAAACAAGAAACAGAGTTGAGAAGTAAACAGGCGGTAACGACGGTATTCCGAATCCCAATCCATAAAGTCCTAGATCAAATTCGAAACCAACCTTATTTCAGGGCTCCGGCAAGAGCACCAGGGGAATTCATGGGAAGGAACGTTGGTAGACGCCGCATCCATAACAATGAACACGTGGCATGGTGACGCCGACGTGTCAGCCGAGGTGCCACGTGTCCTGGTCGT
>NW_021026456.1:281707-313617 GCF_004153795.1 Camellia sinensis
CCTCAACCTCGGCGTCAGTAGCCTTGGCCTTGGGCTGAGCCTTTTTTACTCTCTTTGGCTTTGGTGGGGGCATCGCATGCGTTGGTACAGCATCGGCGTCGGTTGGAAGGTCGGCAAGCAGATCTTGAGCGACAGGCCTTGGACGAACCATCTCGGCAGTCTTTACAAGTTTTCGTCGACGTTTACGTTCTGGAATTGGTATTAAGTAGGGGGCCGAAGTGGATGGAAGATTGGCTGGGTCAGAGGTGGATTCTTGATCTGTTCGGGATGAAGACGCGGTTACAGTTGTGGCAGTAGGTGGAGAAAGACTCTTTTTCTTCCTTTTTGGGATGTCGGGTAAAGTGGATTTATTATTAATCATCATTACAACCAACAGGGGAGCCTTGCGCTTGTGGATAGGAAGACCAAGAAGCTTCTTTAAGTCTTTTCCAGGGAAGAAGGATTGACGGAAGTTCTTTGGTAGTTGATGAAGATCTGCAGGACAAGCAAACAGACTTTAGAAACAGACAAAATTGTAAAGACTTAAATAAAAACAACTAGTGTTGGCACTGGGCTCTTACCCTTGCCCTCTTTAACTGATCGAGGAAGAGGGTAGAGATGGACATCTTCGTCTGGGCCAAATTCCCAATTTCCCGAAGCGATAACAAAGTCATCCCCAGCCCCCTTGTTGGAGTCTGGGAGGTCGGCTACAATTTTGAACTCGGTAGACCTCGGCTTAAGGTAATAAACAAAGCCCCTTTCCTTCAGGTTGAGGGGGCACATTGTATAACAGTACTGAAGGTCGGCCAGGGTGATCCTAAGATTCTCCTGCCTAGCTAAAGCTATAATACCGTTAATCACCCTATAGGAGTTGATGGTAAGTTGCATGGGGTTCAGCTTGTAGAAATAAAGAACTTCACGAAACAGGGGATTAAGTGGAAGCCGAAGTCCACATTCAGTGAAAGCTACTATAGGAAAGGGCATCGTATGATCTGTAGGCATAATGGAATCGTCATCCCCAGCTAGTCTGAGGTGAACATCGGATGGGATAGAAAACTCCTGCCGAAAGTATTCGAGTTTTGTTGGGGTATTTACCCTATGCCTCTACATACCCATTACGTCGGCCCAAACAAAAAGGAATGTGTTTCAGGAGATGGGCATTTTAGAAGGATTGCAAAAACCTCGACAAAGGCCTAGGAAAGGACTGATAAGGCTTGTTTCAGTTTTCCCTAAAACTTAAAGGTTCTACACACAAATCCCAAGCCTAAGAACTATAAAGATCAAGATCGAAGGCACAGATCTGGGACAGATACGAAAAACAGAAAACGATGACGCTTCAGAATCAAATAACAGAGGTATGGTTCTCAGAAACGAAAGAAATACAGAAGTGAAAAAATCAAGAACAGTGGCAAGAAAAGTGGTGAAATAGTGCAAGTGTTCAAGATGTAGCCACGATTCAAGATACAAACAAATCCAAGGCTTTGAACAAAAGCAATAATGACAACAGGAAGACGAAAGCACATAAAGAGAACTAAGAAGAAGGGAACAAAATCTTACCAGAACAAATGAAGCCGGGGCAATATTCGCCGAGATCAGATATCGGTTGTGACAGCAAAGAAACCTTCGCAAGAATAGAAGATTAAAGACAGTTTCAAAAGAGAGATTGAAGCAATGGCAGATTCAAAGAAAAAAGAGCTTTCGGAGAGAGAAAGAGCAAGAAATCAGAATGAAAAAGTGAAGAAAGAAAGAGGCAAAGAAAAGTTTTGTCAAAAACTTGAAACGGCGGCAAAAATAGGGCATTTATTACGCTTGGAGCGCCGGATACGTTAGACGGCGCAGACAGATGAAAAGACAGCCTTAAGGCGCGTCGCAGGAACGGGCCAATAAAAATAAAGCATTTGAAGGAAACGGTTAGAAGTGCATGACAGCTCATGCGCGTGGGAGAGTACGTTCGAAACCTTGTTCTCCAAAGAGAACACATCGGCTGGAAGTGGATTATCTCGGCTAAACAGTTTTTGAGCCATTACTCAGAAAAGAAATGTAAAAATATCGGTATGCCGAGGTAATAGAACCTAGGGGGCAGTTGTGGGGATATATTTTCTGAATACCAACACGTGGCATGGTGACGCCGACGTGTCAGCCGAGGTACCACGTGTCGTGGTAGTTAGGCCGAGATGATCTCGGAGTTGCCGAGGTTATCTCCGAAGATATCGAAATCCGAGATAAGCGAATAAGGGACAAGAGTCCTAAGACGAAAAGGGGACTTAACCAAGATAAAGATAAAGCTCTTAGGGAGTTTATCTTTATCTCTTAAGGAGTCCAAAGTAAGCACTGAATTGGAGGTCATGGAAGTCATACTTCTAGTAGGACTTGGATTGAATATATTATAAAAGAGAGGCACCCCCGTGGGTCTAAGGTATGCAATTTATGTTTTGAGTATTAAGTTTAGCACTTGATTATCTTTGAGAGATATACTAACTTGATCGTCGGAGTGCCCCCGGGTGGAAGAACCACCGCCGGAGCCTTTTCTTTCTGTTACAGGTTGCTGAAGCCATCTATTCTGCCTGTGCTTTCCAGTTGATTACTAAGCAGGCAGTGTGGTCAGATTTTCACCCACACAAACACATTAAATTCATTTTCAGATTTGCTATTAAAATGACAAAATCGACATTCAAGTATGCATCATTTATTTCTTTCATTTTTTTAAGCATGTTACGTTTTTTTATTTTTATTTTAAATACGTATAAATTAATATTGTAATATATAATAATATCTTTTATTAGCAAAATAGTAAAAGGAAATACGCTACTAATGTTCAAAAGAAAAACAATATATAATATATATTTTAATTTTTTTTAAAATGTTGAATTTTTTTAAACATATATAAATTAATCTCATGGCATATAATAATTTTCTCTCATTTAATTTATTTTTTTTACATTAGCAAAATCACAAATGAAAATATTCTTTTAATATTGTATTTAAATAAAATTAAAAGTGATTTTAATAAACTTAAATAAAATAAAATAAAAAACTTTAAATCTAGCATAATCGCCTTTTGAGAAGTTTATCATTCTTTTAATTTATTAATTAATATGAGAGTCACGACATTTTCAGACATTTAAAGCCTCGTGACAAAATCACCAAAATAATTTCTCCACGTGAAGATAAATTTTGTGGGCGGCGGCTGCAAATTTTTGGAGTTGGTTTAGGGTGCTTTAAAAAGGCGTATTTTTTATTTTTTTATGAAAAAATATATAGAAAAATAGAGAGGTGATAAAAAAAAAATAAAAAGATAGATTATATAGGTTATGCCAAACCTAACCTTAGAAAATAACACGTTGACTACAATGTAAAATAAATAAATAAATCAATAGAAAAAAATCATTTCTCCTGCCTTCGAATAATTTTAAAATAGATAAATTATAAATACATTTCCTAAAATTTATTTATTTTATTTTATTTTTTTGATTGGCAAATGTTAGTTGTTAGTTGTTAGATTAGCACCTATGCGAAAAGATCTCCTCACCCTTGGCAAAGCATCTAAGTATTTGCACTCTCTTAATTCAACTTCCCTAAGAAGAATTGAACACATGACCAAAATTTACTTAAAGTATAGATTGTTTTCTATAATTTAAAAAAAAAAATGACTAATAAATCTTATATTTTAAACTTGTAATTTATACGGGGGTGTTTGGGAAGTGTTTTTTTTTTCTTTTTTTTTTTGCTAAAAAACACTAAAAGACAAAAATTGGTTAAAAAAAAAAAAAACAAATCCAGACAAAATGTTACATCAAATTCATAATTATTTTACTTTTTTCTCACAAACATCACATCCAACTATAAAAAAAACCCAACTATCTTCCCAAATACAAAAATTTTAACCTCCTAAAATAATCAAAAACTAAAAAAAATCTACTAAATAACAATGAGAGGGTAATTTATAAGTAAATTGGGTCGAACTGGGTAAATAGGCCGCAGTAAAAAGGGCCAAGTAAAAGGACCTTGCAATTAGCTCGGCCCAAATGTGCTTGTGGTTACCACGGTCGGTATGGTGTAATTAGCGCAGTCATACCATTATGAGCCAAGATGATTTAGGCTGTCCTCAGGACCTTGCTCTTGATTAGCTCGGTCCAAAGCTTGCTATGGTTAGCTCAGCCTCAACAAGCGAAACCGAGGTACAAACAATGAAGAGAAGAACCAAGCTAATTAGAGCTTGGTCATTTCTGTCACTTTAGCATAGCCATGTTAGCTCGGTCGTTTTGTCATACTATCGAGGTAAAACCATCTCACTTGGTTTAAGCTGTGAGGGGGGTGTTGAAGGATAAGCATTATCTTTCAGGAGTATGATTCCTAGGAGGACTCTACATGGAGGAATAAGAGTTCTATTAGGATTGTGCCACATGGAACCTATAAAGAGCTCACAACATAACATATATAGAGGTAACACAACTTTGATTCTCGAATACACAGAGTTTTTGTCTATTTGTCTATTTGTCTATTTTGCTGACTTAGGTATTGGAAAGGTATCCGGCACACACCCGCCGGCTAACTCACGTTTGTGTTTTCAGGGAGTAAAGCGACGACATTTGAAGGAGCGCAGACCTGATCAACAGGATTATACGAGAACATTATTTCTTGTTCGTACAAACAACTTCCCAAACACCCACATAGTCCCATATTTTGTCTTGTAATTCATTTAGTCATTTTTTATATGTGAAGACTCATTTATCCACCACATTGGAGTGTCACACTTAAAAAAAGAATACTAATGAGTTTTTTAATGTCACATCATACCTGTTACATTAAAGTATCATATTTGAGAAAAGTATACTACAGAGTTTTTAATTTTTTACAATACCATATTATACTCGCCACATTAGAGTGTCACGTGTCATGTTTGAAAAAAGTATATAAATGAATTTTTAGTTTTTTTTTAGTGTCACGTCATATCTGTCACGTTGTCACATTTGGAAAAAAAATACACTAATGAATTTTTATTTTTTTTTAATGTCACATTATACTCATCACGTTGTCATATTTGGAAAAAGTACACTAATAAATTTTTAATTTTTTTGGAGTATCACATTATACCCGTCACGTTGTCATATTTGAGCCATGTTGTCACATTCAGAAAAAATACACTAATAAGTTTTTAATTTTTTTGGAGTGTCACATCATACCTGCCACATTGTTACATTTGAAAGAAGTATACTATGGAATTTTTTTTATTTTTTTGGAATGTCACATTATATCTGCCACATTATCACATATGGAAAAAAAAAATTGCACGAAGGAGTTTTTCATTTTTTTAATAAAAAATTTAGAGTGTCACATCATACCCCGCCACGTTGTTACATTTGAAAAAAGTATATTAAGAAATTTTTAGTTTTTTTAGTGTGTTACAGCATACCTGCCACGTTGGAGTGTCATAATAATACTTGCCACATTGGAGTGTCACATCGTACCTATCACATTAATAAAATGGTATAGTCATCCACCAAAATACTACCAAAATAAAAAATAGGATCATATGAAAAGAAACTTTCTACTGATACGACTTAACAGATCAATAAAAAAAACTTGAGACTAATTGGAGTATTTGTTTGTGAGATTGGATTTATTAATAAATATCCCTTTAAAAAACTATAAATATTTTCTTGTCAAAAAAATGTATTTAACAAAATTAATTGAAAAAAATAAAATTAGTAATTACTCTCCTATATAATGATATTACTTGAATTATTAATTAAAATAAATTTCTGAGATTATAAAAAATTATTAATTAACTTAATGATTTATTAATAAAAAGAATTATATGTTATGAAATTAGAAACTTTAAGAATAAAATGTAATTTCTAAAAACAAACTTTAAAAATTATATTTGTTATTTACCATTTAAAAATTTATTGTTAGACTTCCCTCCATTTTTTAGACTTAAAAAAACTTGACGCGGTGTCTGCCCATCATGGTATTATTCGAATTTTTAATTTTATAACACTCTTTATATATATAATTTATGAAAATAAATTAAATTAATTTAATAATCGTAATATTTTTATTTTAACAAATAAAAGCGATAAGACATCTAATAAACATAATAAAACAAAAATATTACTATTATCAAATTGATTTGTTTTATTTGAGTAATATTTGCTAAGATTCTTACCAAATAAACTATTCATACACTTTAAATATTAATTTGAAAGAAGTTTAACTTTAAAATGAATCATACCCATGTTATGTTCCGCTCAAGTGGTAAAGATGGCCTTCTTTATAGGACTCAATTTTAGGCCAAGTTTGGGAATACTAAATAAGTGTACTTTTTAACTTTTCTTGTATTATATGTAGAAAAAGTAGAGAGGAGATGTTGATTGATGTGACCCAAAAAAGATAAAAAGATGAAATAAGTGCACTTTTTTAGTTTAGCCAAACTTGACCTTAGTCTCAAATCTCATCTTTCCTTGTATATAATTTTTTATTTTAAATATAAATAGAAATATATTTAAAAAATTCAAAATATAAGACTTGGTTTGAAAACATCCCAAATAAGTTATTTATTGATTTATTAATTTATTTCCATCTCATCACCTATTTATTTTTTTACATATTTTTCATAATAAATAAAAAAATAAATTATATCCAAAACAAAACCAATAATAAAGTGAGTGTTTGGGAAGTGAGTTTTTTTCTAGGTTTTTTTAGTTGTAAGATATTATTAGAGAAATTTTTTTTTGTGTTTGGGAAGATAGTTAGATTTTTTTGTGGTTGGATGTGATGTTTGTGAGAGAAAAAGTGAAATAATTATGGAGTTTGATGTGATATTTTGTTTGGATTAGTTTTTTTGGTTTTGTAACCAATTTTTCTTTTAGGGAAGATAAAACAAAACAAAAAAAAAACCAAAAAAATTGTTTCCAAACACCGCCAAAGTTGCAAGCTGCTAAATTGGATAAAAAAATATCTTATGAATGAAGCATTAGAATATCTCTAACGGTTTAGCTTTTTTTCATTAAATTTGAATAAAAATTTTATTTAATATCAAGTATTTTAACGGAAGATTTTGTGCTTTCATCAAAACACCGATCTAACGGGTGGAGGGAAGATAAAACAAAACAAAAAAAAAACCAAAAAAATTGTTTCCAAACACCGCCAAAGTTGCAAGCTGCTAAATTGGATAAAAAAATATCTTATGAATGAAGCATTAGAATATCTCTAACGGTTTAGCTTTTTTTCATTAAATTTGAGTAAAAATTTTATTTAATATCAAGTATTTCAACGGAAGATTTTGTGCTTTCATCAAAACACCGATCTAACGGGTGGACGACTAGGCCGATATTTGGCCGAACCTCCCAGTGTATTTTTTTTTACAAATTTTTACTTAGGGGTGGTCATCTGAGTCCATCTACAATTTGTCTATTTAGGAATAATTTGGAAAATAAAAATTACATACAAGTCAGAGTTAGGGAAAAAAAAATATAAATATATGAGAATCTAACTGCATTTGAGATGAGTGTAAATAAAAAATTGTAGAGTTGTACGTGTCACTTGCACCCCTCTATTTGTTAGTATTTTTTTTTCTTAACTCCTACCTGCATTTTGTTTTCCCTTTGGAAAAAACATATAGAGACAGTTTGATGATTATAATAAAATAAAATATAAATTTTGTTAATTTAAATTATAATATTTTAATTTATTTTAAATTTAAATTATCAAATGCATATGTATATAAAATGTCTAAAATAATATTTTTTATTGAATTTAATAAAAATAGATAAATAATTTAGATTGAAAATAAATAAAAAATTTTGAATTTAAATTAATAAAATAAAAAAATATATATCTATTATAAGGGTCAAATCCTGAATTTTTTTTTTGGATAATTTTTACTTTTATTAATTTATACATTAGGTCTACAAATCCAAAAAATTGACAAAAAATCTACATGGTCCATTTGAAATTCAGGTTTGATTTATGGTTTTATATGAACATAATGTTAGGTTTTTATAATTGGTAATCTCGTTTGACAAAATTTGTTGTAATTTTATTCGTTCTTTGTTTCAGTGAGCCTGTGAGTGTTTAGATACGAATCCAACTCGAATTGTGCTTGTGTAGAGGAATTTGTGCTGACGTTCCGTATTTTGAACATTTCTTATTTGCCACTTCGCTCACTATGTACGGGGCTTGAACGGTCATTTGTACACTCGAGCGGTGAAGTAATACATCCAATATTTGAGTTTGTATTCAAAATTTATGGAAAACTCGTTTTACCGTTCGAGCGGTGGATGTTACACTTGAGCGGTTGGCTTATAAGTTTTGCACCACCTTTACTCACACCGTTCGAGCGGTCTTCGCGGTTTTGTTTGTTATAAAGTGTGTCGTTGCTCGTTTTAGGGTTTAACTCGTCTAAATTATCAGAGAGGATAAAAATACAAATACATTGGATGCTATTTTTATAGAGTCCGGATCCTCTCCAGCCAAAGCCTCTGGCCCTTCCTCCGGTCAAGGGCCACGATTTGGCCACGTCGCTTAAATGAAGGTCTACGGCTCAGATGCAAAAAAAAAAATAATAAAAAAAAATTGAATTTCTTTCATTCAACCCAGCCACAAAGCTTCGAACAACACAGCCACACAGCCTTTTAATTTCTTCAGCTTTGGTGAACGGCGACGGCATCTCGTGACACCGACGACGGCGAATCCAAGTCGGCGGCGAACATCAGTGGGCTCTCCCTCTGTCTTACTCCGAAGATTTGGATTGCGATTTAAGCCGTGAACCATAGTTAAAGGTTAAAAAAAAAAATTATTGTTTCCCCCAAATAATCTCTCGTCCCTTTCTCGTCCCTCACCAGAGATGAAGGAAATCTGAGATGGAGAGACCACCATTTTAGGTTGAAATGTTTAGTGAAATTGAAAAAATTTGAAATGGTTGTTTTCTGGGATTAAAATTTTCTCGTCCCTTTAGGTTAAAATGTCTCGTCCTTCGACCACCATTTTAGGTTAAAATGTTTAGTAAAATGTTCTCTTGTGAGTTGTATAGTTTTGCTGGGATTAAAATGGTTGTTTATCTAAGAGCCACTGTGATGCCCCAATTTTAAAGCAAGCTAGTTTTGCTGGGATTAAAGTGGTTGTTTATCTAAGAGCCATTGTGATGCCCCAATTCTTCTTTGATTTGTTTGTTAATTTTTTTTTAAATCATTTAGTTAATGACTTAATTTGTGATTGTTTGAATATAATTTGAATATTCTCTCATTGAATTGCTGATGTGAGAATTATACTTGAAAACCTAGTTGACATACAAATATGAATTTATGTCCTAACATCAATGATCCAGTATTATGATTCAAAATTAGGCCAGGTGAGAGATTGGGAATTCATTAGGTTAATGGGGTTGTCTCTATTTTGTGGAGTTTGCAGTTGAATTTTTTATTTTAATTATATGTTATTATGTTTAAATAAATGTGTATATTGTGCATTGAATGTTAACATAGCATTTCACAAGAAAGTATTGAACTCCACAGATATTCTTCCATAAGGGCCTTGGGTTGGATATTTGAAAGTGTTTTCTAGAAAATGAAAAAAGAAAACAAAAAAACAACCAAACAACCAAACAAATGTTCTACTTCCATAATTCACCTAATAGCAGAAGGGTGTTTTTTATATTCTATTGATTCAGCAGTGCCAATGTGATTGTTCATGTGCAAACAGAAACATCCACAACGGAGACAAAACTCATAAGCTGCTATATTATGTGTTCATGTGCAAACTCATTTATTGTTCTATTAACTAAAAAAGAATAGTTTGTTTCATTCTCTCTTCAAAACTAACAGTATTTGATTTGCTTGATGGTGTGAAAACTCTGCTTAATTAATGATATGCTAAATTCATTACTTTATAATAATAAAGTAGTTCCTCTTAGGTGTGTGCAAAACTACGATGACAATAGGAAAACTAAAGGAGAGTGGAGGGAGAAGAATGAGTATTAACAGAGCTTAACTCCATTTCATCATTTCAAATATTATGAATTTCAGTCCATATTTCAACACAACGATAGGTCACACCTCTTTTTGCTTGTTTCATTGTTATCTTTACGGGTCTTTCAGGAGATCTAAATACATTATATTTTCTTCCACATTTTTGCTTGGACTTTTCCAAAAAACAACAAATCAATATATGCTGTTAGTTTTTTCCTGTTTAAGAAATTTATTGTCATGTTTTCAACATCCAAGGTTGCAAAAGCTCTCATAGGAAAAATTTTACCCCAATCTACATTAAATCAATTATTAGACCACGGTTCAAATTAAGTTCAAATCACTATTTAAGATGAGACAAAACTCATAAGTTGTTATATCATGCAACTCAAATTTATTGTTCTATTAACTAAAAAAGAATAGTATTGTTTGGTAAGAGTTCATGAACTAAAACATTATACTTTTGTAGTGTATAACATTTATACTTTTGTAGTGTAAACAAATTTTAGTAAGAGATGTCTTCATGTGCTTTGCTATTTGATAATTTTTTGTAGGTCAATGTCAATGTCAAGCACAAATGCAAGTATCGACAACATGCATGAAGTTAGATTCGACAACCGCAATTGTCGATGTGGCAAAAAAGCTATGGTTAAGATTTCTCAGTCAATGGATAATCCAAATTGCCTTTATTTTGTATGCCCCAATTCACCGAATGGTTGTAAGTTCTTTGAGTGGTGGATCCCTCCACATATGCAGCATAATTTGAAGGTGGTCAAGAATGATATTCTTGAAGAACGCATGGAAGTCTTGTCTATTCTTAGAGAAGTAATTATCTTGTATGTAATGTAAGGTAGAATGAGTATGACTTGTATTGTAGGTTGAATGTGTATGTAATATATGGTGGACCACTACCATTTTGTTCAAGTGGTAATGAATGTAATGGCATTTTTTGTTTGATGAAGTGGCAGTGATTTATTTGCTTAAGAGTTAAATGTAATGGCTTGTGACCTGCTTGTGAATGGGTATGAATGAGTATGATTTATTTACCATACAACAACTAAATTGAACTCCAACGAACAACATCAATGCTAATTAAAATGCATTCATAATGGTAATTAAATACTTCAACAAGTTTTGTGCAACATCAACATCAATATCAATGTTAAATACTTCATTCATAATGGTCCAAAGAACAATTTCACCATTCATGCAAATCTCATCCCAATTAAAATTCATTCATAATAGTCACTACAAAAATTCAACATGAAATTTGAAGTCACTACAAAGCTTCACTACAAAAACATAATAGATGCATAACAAATGGTGTGTTGCTGTTGCACATCAGAGGCATCTCCTATACATGGAATTTGAAGTGCCTTCCATCTCTTCATGGCCATCCAAACCCTGGAAAAAAAAATTTGACAAACAGCAAAAATTCAGCCACCAAAACAGTATTTTAGCAGCACTAAAACTATATTTCAGCACTAAAACTATATTTCAGCAGCACAACATGACAGTATTTCAGCACCAAAAAAATGACCAAAATACAGCAACTCAACAACACAAATTCAGCACCAAAAAGAGCATTTCAGCAGCACAAAATCAGCACCAAAAACAACATTTCAGCAGCACAAAATCAGCACCAAGATAGGCTTGATCTCCCATACTTTCCATGCAAAGATGAGTAAATCCAAAAATAAATAGACTTTACCAAACACCTGGGGGGATGGGGGAGATTAATTTGACATGCAAAATGAAGTTTAAGGCTTTCTACTGCCACAAAAATTTCAATGACTTTAAAATGCCAACAATCAGATGCAAGCATGGATTTCTACTTGCTTTCTATAAGATGTCAAGAGTACCATTCAATCTAACCAAAAAATAACACATGGAAAAAGAAGAAAACAAGTGCACATGACGGAATAGTTACTTAAGAAAGTAAAGTGAACAATGCATGGAAAGACAAGAAAATTCAAAAACAAACTTGTGTTGTTTAGGTTTATTCTTCAAAATAGAAGGCATAAAAATGAATATGTGCAAACTCTTTTGACAGCAGAATGAATTGGGTATACTTGACATGCCTACAGATTCACTTGTTATGAGCACACAATTTAAAATAGAACAACTAGTCTCCAAAGCCTCAAGAAGAAATTTGAATGCAGACAATATTACTGTTTATTATTTTTTTGGGGTAAAAATGTTCTGTTTCCTCTTGTTTGCTAAATATCATGTACATGCTTTAGGAAAGAATATGTGTACTTCTAAATTGTTTCAAGTTCAAAAAATTAGTACAGGTGGAAAATTCTGACAAATATAGAAGCTAATAAAAGCTTAGAATCTCAAAAGATGCTAAAAAAAATAACTATAATAAACTGAGGATAAAATTACCTCCATAAGCGAACGTAACTGGCAAACAACCAAAAGTTATTTGAACATGGCAGATTTGAACATGGCAGGTTATTTGCGGAAAAACGCTTTGAACATGGCAAGGAAAAATGCTTTGAACATGGTAGATTATATGGGGAAAAATTAAGGAAAAAAAATATTACCTTCAGTTTGATGACGAAGTGCAGCTCTGGTTCGCGGAGTCGCCGGAGCTTGGTTCACCGTCGATGTTCGCTGCCGACTTCGATTCTGCGCCGATCATTCTCGATGTTCGCCATGGACTTCGCCAATCGTCCTTCGCCAGAGCTTCGAAGAAGGAGGGAAAACAAACTCGTGAATGGGAGGGAAGTTGCTGCTGGGTTGAATGAAAGAAATTCATTTTTTTTTTTTTGCATCTGAGCCATAGATCTTCACTTAAGCGACGTGGCCAAACTGTGGCCCTTGACCGGAGGAATGATCGGAGGCTTTGGCTGGAGAGGATCCGGACTCGTTTTTATATGGGTTTCTTTGATGTATAGAAAGTGATTGATTGATCAACGAACTATAGTGTCAAACATCAATAGTTGATTTTGTTCTTTTATTCACATAAAGAGAGATGTGTTCACCTGTAGATTTCAGGAAACTTGGGCTTGCAGCTTTGGTGGATTTTGGCGTGACTTATTGTCGTAGATTCAACATTGGCGTTGTGGATTCAATATTGGACAAAGCAATTTCGTGGTGAAGACGGTGTTGGAAGAAACACATTGGGTTTGGTTCAATTCGGGTATAGATTCATTAGGTAATTGAGGATACTCGTGTGTAATTCCTTTTTATCTTTTTAGGATATTGTTTTGTGATTTTTTTATCACAATTGGAGGTGTTCCAATTATAATTTTTTTCACGTTAAATCGTTATATTAATTTGTCGTTGATTGTCTGATTAAGATTGATATTTATTATTTTGAATTGAAACATAATCGCGAATCAATAACACGAGAATTTTTAGATTCTTTACATAATTTTTTGCAGTGTATTTTGCATTAGTTATATCAAGTTTTTCAAGTTTTGTATCATTTTATTTCTCTCATGTATGAAAAATGAACCTATATGCATTGATTTATTTAACTATAAAAATTGTACAAATATCTCTTCCTTAAGGTGGTTTGGAAGAGTAAAAACAATACATCTTTATAATTGAATTAATAAAAATATATATGTTTTTAAAAGAGGGATAAAATTAACAATTGAGATAGCGTTGGTGTAATGTATCCTAGTATTTTGTATAAAATAATCTAGAATTTTGTGAATTTTTTATTTTAAATTAAAATACCTATTTTTGTAATTTATAATTTAAAAACTATGACTAACACCATTTTTATGATTTTGCTGAAACATAATTTTATTTAACGGTCCAGCTTGTCTCTAGTTGGAGATTAAGACTGGACCGTCCAGTCTAGCATGTGGGTTTATTTTTTAGTCCCGTTTCGATAATATGAACTATTCGATATGTAGAATTCATCAAGTACTAATAGCTATTTGGTCAGATCAATTTTGTATAAAAAAAATGAACGGTAAAACAATAAATTGTTGATAGAAATCTGATCTGATCAAATAACTATCGATATCCGATCAATATGATATTTTACAAGAGTATAATAATCAACCCATTATATATATTGAACGGTTCAAATTAGGGGTGGGCGCGGGTCGGTTGCGGCCACGGAACCTCCAATCTGCCATCCGTCCGCCAAATTGGCGGATTGGAGAAAATCAATCCGCATCCGTCTGCCAATCCGGCGGATGTGGATTGAGCGGTTTGGCGGATGGATGCGAATCGGTTTGGCGGTTTAAGATTTTATAAAATTTTAACATAATTCAACTTGTGCACTTCCTCAAAAAAAAAAAGAGAGAAAAAGAAAAAGTATTACAGTCAATGACTTAAAAAACTATTAAAATTACTGTATGTCTCATCCAAAAAAAGAAAGTTTGAAACTTTAGAATATCACAATCACTGCATGGCTCATCCACGTATTACAATCACAGCATGATTCATCCACATAAAGTATTACAATATTTGGTTCTTAAAATATAATAACAATTCAAACTACTAAAACCATGAACAGGGCAGTAGTATAGATTGTATGCCTCTGTATTGTTACATCTATATATGTTTTTGAAAACAAAAACCAACTAACATATATCATATTTTCTATTTATTATTTTTAAAGTCAAATTTAAAAACCAAAAAATATAGATAAATAATACGTTTATTTTTTTCAATTCAAAAAATATATTCAAGTTGAAAACTTTTTTTCAACAGAATATTTAAACTCTTTTTCAATTGAAAACACAAACAAAATATTTAAATAAATTGAAAACATAAAGTCTTATAAATTATTAGGGGTGCTCGCGGTTAGGCGGTTCGGTTGCGGCCAAAGGAATCTCAAATCCGCCATCCGTCCGCCAAATTGGCGGATTGGAGAAAATCAATCCGCAACCGTCCGCTCGTCATCACGCATCCGTCCAAAATGCGGCGGATCGGTTCGGTTCGGTCGGTTTTGGCAGATCGGTGTATCCGCTGCTCACCCCTAATTTTTATATAGTAAAATTCATACTTAATCTCAACCACACATTAGTTTTCTAAATCAATTCATCACCCAAACTATTTACTATTCTTTTAAGTAATATTCACTTTTTCAAAACTCGTCCAAATAATACTCTGATCGAGCTCATCATCATCCTTGTTGTTGTCATGTTCACCACTAGGGATGGTAATTTGAACCCGGCCCGACGGGGACCCCCCGACCCCGATTAGAGTGGTTTTTCCTCAAAAAATACTTCCGACGGGCCGGGGATGATATTCAAAAATGAATCATCGATGATTTTCGAGTCGAGACGATGATACATTTCTTAGCCTCATTTCTGGCCCGTTCCAAGCCTCGACCCCTGTCCCGTTTCCCTCGCAAAGTAAAATTACGATTATACCTCTGTCTATATATATGTGTGTGTCTCTATTTTGTTGACTCACTTTAGGGTTTGGTTGACAGACCCTCACACACGGCTGCTGCTCCCTCACACACGACTTCGTGTGAGAAAAATAAAGATAATGGTAGATAGACACTTACATTTGGTTGTTGCTCCCTCACACACAGCTTCACATGAGAAAAATAGAGAGAATGGAGAGAGAGAATGAGAGAGAGAAGAGAGTCGCCATGGACCTCACCTTGCCCTCTTCACAGCACCGCTTCTCTATCGACTCTTTCACCGATCTCCTCCGCCGCTTCTCTACCAACTCCTTCCCGACCCATTCCATTTTTCTTTATTCCTCTCTCTCACTCTCTTTCTCTATGTGTTTTATATATATACATATTATAGATTGCAGCTCAAATCTATGAGATCTACGATCATGATGATCTGTTGTTGTTGATTTTTTTTTTGATCTGTTGTTGATTTTTTTTTTTTTCTATTGTTGTTTTTTTGTTGATTTGTTGTTTGTTGATCTCTCTCTTTTGCCATGTTGATTTGTTTTTTTTTTTAATCCTCCGTAAAGTTTCAAAGTAGTTTTCAAAAAAAAAAAAGGTCAAGGATTTTTCGACGTCAAGGAAACCTAATCCCTGTTAGGGGGCGGAGACGGCGGGTGATGGGTTCCTCGCCGAGATCAGGGGCGGGGATAGGAACAGGGGCAGGGACGGGAACGAGGAATTTTGTATCTTCAGGGATTGGGGGGACGGGAAGTGCAATCCCCGGCCCTGGCCCGACCCATTGCCATTCCTACTCACCACCTCCACTAATCACTATGCAACTCTGGTATAGTTTTTTATATTTGCAAATTTAGAAAAACAATGTTAGGGAAATGAAAAGGTACCGTTGGAGTTTTAAAGAGTTAAAAATAAAAAATAAAAAAAAAAAGTGTGGTTTTAGTTTTTCATATATGGGTGATTAATTTTTTTTTAAAATCAATAAATTATGGAAGAGTGTTCGTTATTTAAAATTTTATTTATTGACGGGCAAGTCAATTAAATATTTTTAATTTTTTACAAATAAAAAAATTCAAAAAATTGTTAAAATTTTTTTAAAAAAAATGGCCAAATTATAAAGAACAATATAAGATACCATATTCTATTAAAAAACTCATAACTGTATTATCAATTTACATATATAAAAAATAATAATAACAACAATATAAAAAATACACAAACATCCACCAAAAAAATAAAAATAAAACTTCAAATTAACTCTCAAAACAAAGATAGTTAAACATACATATATACATATATATATATATATTATCAATTTAGTTGGGAAAAAAAAAGTCATATAGAGAAAAAAAAATACTCACACAAAAATAGAAATTTACAAAAAAAAAGAAGAAACAAATAAATTTGAAATAAGTTTGGACTATTGACAAAAAGAGAGACTAATCTTTGCATCATTACATTTGGAGAGGAGTTGGCCGAACTGAAAAAAAGATCAAATATTGACTATTCTAAAGAGAGAATTGTATTAAATTTTTAATTTGATTGGGTTTTTAAAATTTTAGGATTTATATTATTTTCGAAAAAGATGAGAGTGACTTACTATATTATTTTGAATTTTGAAATTTAAAATCATAGATAATTAGTACTTTTATTGTTTCTTTATTTGAATTGTTTTGATCAATATTATTTTTGAAAAGAGTGAGAGTAACTTTTGTTGTTGATTTTTTTTTTTTTTTTATCTATTGTTGTTTTTTTGTTGATCTGTTGTTGTTGATCTCTGTCTTTTGCCATGTTGATTTGTTTTTTTTTTAATCCTCCGTAAAGCTTCAAAGTAGTTTTCAAAAAAAAAAAGGGTCGAGGGTTTTTCGAGGTCAGGGAAACCTGATCCTTGTTAGGGGGCAGAGACGGGAGGTGATGGGTTCCCCGCCGAGATGAGAGGTGGGGACAGGAGCGGGGGCAGGGACGAGAACGAGGAATTTTGTATCTTCGGGGATCAGGGACGTGAAGTGTAATCCCCGGCCCCGGCCCCGGCCCGACCCATTGCCATTCCTACTCACCACCTCCACTAATCACTATGCAACTCTGGTATAGTTTTTTATATTTGCAAATTTAGAAAAACAATGTTGGGGAAATGAAAAGGTACCGTTGGAGTTTTAAAGATTTAAAAAAAAAATGAAAAAAAAAAAGTGTGGTTTTAGTTTTTCTTATTCCATATATGGGTGATTAATTTTTTTTTTTAAATCCATAAATTATGGAAGAGTGTTCATTATTTAAAATTTTATTTATTGACGGGCAAGTCAATTAAATATTTTTAATTTTTTACAAATAAAAAAATTTGAAAAAATTGTTTAAAATTTTTTTAAAAAAATGGCCAAATTATAAAGAACAATATAAGACACCATATTCTATTAAAAAACTCATAACTGTATTATCAATTTACATATATAAAAAATAATAATAACAACAATATAAAAAATACACAAACGTCCACCAAAAAAATAAAAATAAAACTTCAAATTAACTCTCAAAACAAAGATAGTTAAACATACATACATACATATATATATATATATTATCAATTTAGTTGGGAAAAAAAAAGTCATATAGAGAAAAAAAAATACTCACACAAAAATAGAAATTTACAAAAAAAAAGAAGAAACAAATAAATTTGAAATAAGTTTGGACTATTGACAAAAAGAGAGACTAATCTTTGCATCATTACATTTGGAGAGGAGTTGGCCGAACTGAAAAAAAGATCAAATATTGACTATTCTAAAGAGAGAATTGTATTAAATTTTTAATTTGATTGGGTTTTTAAAATTTTAGGATTTATATTATTTTCGAAAAAGATGAGAGTGACTTACTATATTATTTTGAATTTTGAAATTTAAAATCATAGATAATTAGTACTTTTATTGTTTCTTTATTTGAATTGTTTTGATCAATATTATTTTTGAAAAGAGTGAGGGTAACTTATCATATTGTTTTGAATTTTAAAATTCAAAATCATAGATAATTAGAGTTTTTTTTTTTTTTTTTTGACTTAAGGAACTAACCAGTAGAGTTTTTTTTACTTTTTATTATTATTTCTTTAAAAATTAACAAATTAACAAAATTAGTTTGGAAGTTTTGGAACTTCCACAATTGATGTTCTTAAAAAAGTTCTTTTTCCTTATATATATATATAGATTTATGTTTTATATGATTGATTTTTGTTTCCATGAACTTATTATTGGGTTTGTGATGTTTTCTTCCCCTCTCGGTTACTGTTTTGTTAGAATATGGTTGATGGGTGTTTTGAGAAATAGGTTCAAAGTTAATTTTAAATTTTTTAAATTTTTTTTTTTATAAAATTGTGTAAAAAAAATAAATAGATAATATAACCCAAAAAAATTAAAAATTAAAAATTAATAATTTAACTTTTAATTAACTTGACAAAATAAGCCAAAAATCAAGGATGTGTAGGGGCAATGTGGGAGCATAGAGGTGTCGGAATAATTTGTTATTTTTAGATGGAGATGGTAATGATAAGGTATAAGAGACATAAAAATTAATTAGCAATGAAAGTGGAAAAAAGTAAAACCACAAAAAATTATAAATTAAATTTCCATCATGGCTCATCTTTTTTTTCTTTTTTGTATTTTTATTTTGAATAATTTACTATTTATGGCCTATATTTTGAATAAGAAGCTCTTCTTCATAATGCTTTTTCGTAATTACACAAACATTCTTGATCAATTATGAAATAGGTTTTTTTTGTAATTATGCAAATATTTTTGATCAATTATAAAACATAAATATTTTATTTTTGAACAAATTACAAATACAATCATAAAGCTTATTTAAAATTTGAATTTGTCCTACAATACTATAAATTACCACTATCGTTTGTTATAAATTTTAATTCAACACAATACTCAAGGGAAAAAATATATTTTCCTATGCAATAATAAATTATTAAAATTGTTTATTGAAAAATATTTCTCATATCATGAAAAATTGTTAATTGACTTAATGATTTATTTATTAACAAAATAGTTAACTGAAAAATATTTTTCATATCATTAAAAATTGTTAATTTACTTAACGATTTACTTATGAATAAAATTGATCATATGTTATACAAGTATGATTTATATATTAATAAAATTAATCATTTGTGTATATATATATATATATATATGTATTTTATTCTGCTTCTTGATTAGTTCAGTAACTTATCTCAGTAATTTTTTTTAGATAGGAGAATTATCTTAGTATTTGTTTTATATTTATCTGTTAAGAAAAGTTGCACACCATAATTTTGTTTTTTTTTTAGTAAATTCGGAAGAAATGTTAAAACTCATAAATTCATCCAAAATGATATAGTAATGGAATTGGAGTTGATATCATTGAGTGTATTTAGTTAGAGATGAACTAATTTTGATCACTTAAATTCTTGTTAAGTAAATAAATTAAATTTAAATATTTTTTAAATATGTTACTTTAATTAAAATTAATTGGAGATCCTTTCAAAACACAATATATTTAAAATTGACTAAAGCCCCTGTCTAAAAAAAAATTGAATAAAGCTGTAAGTGTTCTTAGAGCACTAGCTAATAAGAACATAAGTGGTACTCCAATTCTATCCAATGTGATCTCTGTAATTACAAAGAACAAATGCAGAAAAAACAAGATGGGTACGAGAGGTTTGACAATTATTTTATAATTATATTTTTACTTTGTAAAACAAATTTAAAATTTATTAAAAAAATCATATTTTTTATTAGCTAGAAAATTAAATTAATATTTGTTAATTGTAAATTGTTTTAGCCTGAAAAAATATAATATTATAAACTTATTTAGCCAAAAATAAAATTTTCTAGATGCCTTGGGCTTACCTCTAATTCATGATTTAGACCGAAGGATATTTTTTCAAGTCTATGGGACCCATCATAAGTTTTATTTTGATAAACCATTCATTTTGTAGAGATCTTTATACATATCGTTTATAAAAAAATTAATTGTATGATAATATATATGGAGAAAATTATTTTATATAATTGATTCTATTTGTAGCAACACTTCTTTTAGCTTTTCAAAATTTAACATAAAAATGTCAAGTTTCACTAATTCAATCAATAAAATACAAATTAAAACATATCACTATGCATGCTGCAGCACCCACAAGTTTTCCACACCCATCAGTTATCTATGGTAGTTTGAAGATTGGTTGCTATTTGGAAGGACCATGAGCATTTGGGTCCACACACACACTGTCTATGCCTCTGTCAGCAAATTAAAATCACAAAAATTATAAAAACAGGCATTATCTGTAGTACTACTACTGTACAAAATGAAAAATTTCATAAAAATTTCATCAACATCCACACCTGTCAGGTTCCTTTATTGTGTTGCTCAAGCATTGAAAGTTTTATTCTATTTTTTCATATATATATCTATATATATATATGAAGAGAGTGAGTGTGATGGAGAAATTGGGAAACCAGGAAGACAAAAATCAACATATACATTAAACTTTAGACAGCAAAAAATGAGTATTTCCCACTTCTTATGGAAGCAACATACACCATGTTTGTTTGGGTGGACATGAACTTGGGATTGGACTAATAGTTCAATAAAATTATTAATCCGATATTTGGTTAAACAATTGAAGTACGGATTAATTATTTTAAACTTGACTATTAGTTAAGATAGGATACATAATCCAACGAATTCGTAATCTTAGGACTATTAGTCATGGGAATACTAATCCAGTCTGCCCAAACAAACATGGCCATAAGGTGTTATCTCAAGACTATTACCAACTCATATCTGCCAATAAATAAGTTGTGATAGAAATGATAGTTCATCCATAATCAAAACATGTGACACAAATGTGCACGTCTTTTTCTAAGCTTCCATTATTTCATAGCCCTGTGTTATCAATTGTACATGGTCCATGGAGGGACCAGGTATTTACCTTCACGACAATGCTACGTAGCTCAAATTTTGTGGCTCAAAAGTGGCTCAAATGGCCAAAACGACGTCGTTTTGAGTACAAAACAACATAAAAATGGTCAAAACGACGTCGTTTTGGCCATTTGAGCCACTTTTGAACCACAAAATTTGAGCTACGAGACATTTTCCTTACCCTCAAAGTAATTCGAACGCAAAATTATCCAAAAATGTCTCTGTCAGACAGTGACCCCACCTTTATCTGTTTTTTAATCTTTTCATTGAATTATTGTCTGACCTGGATTTTTCTGGATGGTGTTCTGAAGCTCGGAGTATGGTTCCACTACCAAAGCATATGAAGCTAGCTTACCCAATTGCCAAATTCAAACATGCAAGCATGCCCCATTAAACACATTGGTACCCACCCAAAACAAAAAAACACATTGGCCCAATCATCCAAACAACAAAACAAAAAAACAACACACATTGGGTCCTAAAGGATTATGTCATCTCCCCCTTGCATAGCCAAAAATAACAAAAACAAAATAAACACACCAATAAATGCAAGCAGACAACTTGTTAGGAGAACCTAATCTAACATAACTCTTTTATGGTACATTGGAGGGAATGAGAATTAAACTCATGACCTCTCACTCAGGTACACGAGCTCTGGCCATTGGGTGAGTCCTAATGGGTTGGGCTTTAATGAAATGGGGTATTAGGACTATCTCTATAAAGGGACTACACTATTTATTATTGTTAGAAATTGGGCGCCCATGTGACATGAACCTTTTGAACCTTTTGAACCTTATCCATGTAAGTTTGAATTTGAATTCAAAACTTACTTGGATAACTACTCAAGATATCCATATCTATCATACCAACAGATATGGATAGATGAGATATTATCCTATATATCTAATATGATATGGGATATGGGTGATTAAGAGAAAAATATGTCGTATGTTTTTCCCATAAACTGACTCTCTCCCAAAATACAACGATCAAGAATCATTTTGCACTGTGACTTGTGTAGGTGATATTCATTCTGTAATATCACTCCATTGCTGAGTTGATTGATCAGATTCAGGAAGCACGTGATTTACCCACGAGATCCTTCAATTCAGACTCTGCACAAAAAGGTATGACCATAATTTTTCATCTGCTGCGTTTTACCTTAGATTTACAATAATGCAATATTTCTTTCTAGTAACTCAGTATCCGGACTATTAGAACGACTAATTCGGGATAATTCCCACTGTCTAGGGGCTCAATTAAAAGCCCCGTATGGACTGGTCCTAATAAATTATTTACACTTCGAAGAGTTTTAACTTGAGACCATGCAAATAATTGATCATTGATTACATTACATCCAAGGTTTCAAAAAGCAGTATTACGTAACGGTTGTGGTGATAAATGTTACTCGTTACAACTACTTTTGCAATATATGACAAAAATTCATATGTGTAATGGCCGTTTCGGTGTTACGTCTCGGCCGTAACGGTACCGTAATGGCCTGTTACACACCATTACAATATTCTGAATATCTTCCTTCTCCCCCTCTCCCAAAAAAAAAATAAATCTTATAAAACAAGAACAAATATTCAAGTGATCAAAACCCAAAGAAAAAACCTTGTATGAATTTTTTTCTTTATAATTTTTTAAAAATTTTGATTTCACTACATTAGTATGTAAAATAAAATAAAAAAATATAAACAGTTATTGTATTTATTTTTATAATCATTTCATTTAATTTTTAATTGTAAATATTTTTCATTTTATTACTATAATGTGTTGTCTAAAAAATGTCTTAAAAAAATCAGTAGCTCAAAAATAATTTTTACTTATGGCACAATTTTTATTTTTATAATCATCTCATTTAGTACTTAATTGTAAATAATTTTATTTAGTTAGGTATAAAATGCTAAAAAAATGTCTTTTAAAAAAAAATTATTAGTTCAAAAATAATTTTTGTTTATGACACAATATATATATTTTTATAATCATTTCATTTAATAATTATAAATATTTTTTATTTAGTTAGTTCAGGTATTGGTCAAAAAATTTTTTATAGACATTTAAAATCAATTATTCTTAAAATCATTAACTATTAAAATATAATATAAAAAGCTCTTTTTATAGTAATTTAAAAATATGAAATATATTAGATTATATTTAAAAACTAACAAAAATTTATCAAAATCTATTTTAAACCCTAATTATGTGATTTTGAAAAAAAAAAAATATGCGTATCTGTAAATTTTTTCAAATTGTGCGGAAAATTAAAAAATTCATGGTTTCGGTTACCACAACCGTTATGCTATAGCCTTTACAATCTGCAACCACAACCGTTCCACCGCAACCGTTACGGCGACAGCAACTGCTTTTCGAAACCATGATTACATCCCTACAATGCGGAAACCCTCATGACAAAATATGTATATTATAAAAAAATAAAATAAAAAAAGAGCAAACAAACAACAACAGCAGCATATTCATCCAAACTTAAAGATAGAGAATTTACAGGAAGGGGGAAAAAAAATCCACACAACTCACAACAACTGTCATTCATTGTTCTCTATCTACATCTCACAGCTGAAACTTCAAAGCAAACAAGCATTTTCAAGTCTCCAACATCAACCACCAAAGCCAACACCACTAGGATATGCTAACAAAATCATATTTCAAATACATAAATAAAAAACAACATGCTATTTACATCTACCACACAAACGTGTCACGCGGAAAGCAGGAAGAGTACCTTTTCCTATCGACCATCAATTGAAGTAAACGACTCTGCGAATCCAGTAGGCTTTGATGGTATACTACTCTTGGTGTCCTCTAGGTCCAAACAAGAAATGTCCTTTCCTTCGCTTCTTGCCAGCCCTTCACCATTTTGGTTTAGTGGGAGACTGTAATCAATACCACAATACTCCTCTGTGTCATCATCTAGTGGTTTCCATTTCTCGACAAGGGGGCTCAGGACCTTCACAGCGTGGCCCATATCAGGTTGTTGGTTTGGCTCTCTTGCAGTGCAGTGACCAGCAAGTTCTGCAATGATGGAGATGGTATCGAATGTTTCTTGTCTGACATCGAGGGATGGGTCAATGGCGGTCATGAGCTTGCCTTTAGTTGATTTGATTTTCAAGAACCATGAAGCTAAGTATTGGTTTTCCTCAGGTCTGTCCTCGTCAAGTGCCGTCAATCCAGTTAATAGCTCCATTAAAACAACACCAAAACTGAAGACATCGGCTTTGGTCGTAATTTTACCCATAACTGCACCAATTGAAATGTCACAGACAGAGTCGGTATGATTTTAAACTGTAACTCCAGCATATACCAGAATGAAAAATGAACGCATCTCAGACATCATTGCCTATTCACTTCTGATAACTATTTCAATGTTTAAATTTATCTATGGAGTCCTTTGGAAAAAAATGGAAGCTATGTCAGAAAATGATGTTTAAATTCTGGCTTTTTGTTATTTCAACCAAATCTGAAAATGATCTTGTGATGAGAAATTCAATGAATCTTGAATTACTCAATTGAAAATATGATGAATTTCCAAATTGAAATGCAATGTAAAAAGTTGGAATGGGGTCACTCAAATTCAAAAAGCATCCAAACAAAATGTAAAATTTATCAATGGAGCCATTTGGGAATATGGCAGCCATTTCAGCATTAAAATTTTGAATTTTTACTATTTCAACAAAATCTAAAAGTGATCATATGTGAAGAAATTCAGTGAATCTTGAATTACTAAATTAAAGATGATGAATTTCCACATCGAAATGCAATGCAATGCAAAATTTGAAATGGGTCACTCAATTTCAAAAGGCATCAAAATAGGACTAGGAAGAATGAGCACAAATTCATTTAGGTTGTGTTTGGATCTTGGATTTGGAAACGGAAAGGAAAAATGAAGTAAAAATGACAAAAACTTAGCTTATATTTCATTTACATTTCCCTCTCGTTTTTCCTTTTCCTTTCCAAATCCCTCCTCAAATCCATATCCAAACACACCCTTAGTGTTTTCTTAGCCAAACACTGTTCATGACTTCAAACTTTGGGTCAAGCCTCAAATTCTTCTCTAGGTCAAAATTGAACCAAAATTTCATCTACAAGGTAATGACAATTCTAACTAGCAACTCACGGGAGTTTTTGTAAATGTTAATAGTTAGGCTTTCAGATGTTTATAATCACTACCTACTACATAGGCAAAAGAATGTAATACAGAGAGCCTACCAGCATATTCTGGTGCCAGGTATCCAAAAGTCCCTGCAAGCTTGGTTACCACACACTTCTCTCCATCAGGAACGAGTTTCACTAATCCAAAATCTGAAACTTTTGCTCTAAAATCAACACCGAGTAAGATATTCGAAGACTTAAGATCTCGATGTACAAAGCTCTGATGAGCAAGACTATGAAGATACTCCATCCCTCTAGCCACATCCAAGGCAATATTCAGCCTTCTCTTCCATGATAAAGGTTCCAAATTCAAGCTCTTCCAGTGGAAAAGGTGCTTGCTGAGAGTTCCTTGAGGCATATACTCGTAAACTAAAATTCTCTCGTTGCCTTCAATCGAATACCCAAGAAGAGATACCAAATGACGGTGGCGAACCTTTGAAAGAACGGCTATTTCAGCTTGAAACTCATCCAAAGCTTTGCTGCTAATCACACCAGCTTCCATTCTTTTCACTGCTATCTTTGTTCCATCATCCAACTCTCCTTTGTAAACTACTCCAAAACCACCGCGGCCAAGCTCATTTTCAGCGGCAAAATTCTTAGTCACATTCCGAAGAACTTTAACTGATATGACCAAGTTTCCAGACTCAATGATACGAGACTCACCTATTCCACTACTGTTTCTGCTCCCAATACCACTTCCCATAGAAACACTTCCATTGGTATTTTTCGCAACTACAATCTTAACCATTTTATCTACGTTGGAAGGGTCACTAGGGTGAATCACAAAGGAAGTTGGAGCTTCAAAGGCATTCTTTCTTTTCTTACAAAAATAAACCGCTAAAGGAACAATGAAAAAGACAACCAGGGCTGCAAAACTTGCAATAGGGACCACAATCACAACTAGTTTAGACGTTTTGGATCTTTGCTCTTGAGTTGATTGGTTAGGAATAAAGGGATTAAGCGGTGAAAAATGGTCATCAATAGGGGATTGCGAACCCCCAGAAGGCGGGTTGTTTCTTAGCCAAGGGGTTTCTTCGGACTGATTAGAGTTTAGTAGAGGATTGTCAAATAAGACAAGTTTGACAGAGCCACTAAATTTCGGCAATGGAGCAGAAAGCACTACAAGAAATATGACTTTTGACGATATTTATTTAACGGCGTTTTATTAAACACCACATTTTATAATATTTAACGACGTTTTTTAAACGTCGCTTTTTGTTTAAATCAAAACGGCACCGTTTCATTAACCAAAGGCGTTTGAAAACGCCTTCGAATGTCCTACATCTCTCCCTCGGCGAGCGGGTGAATATCAAATATAATAGCCCTAATCTCTCAGTCTCTCACCCTCTCGTTCACTCTCTCGCTCTCCTTCATCTCTCGCTGTAGCCCTAATCGAAGTTCTCTCTCTCGATTTCGATTTCGAAATCTATGTTTGGGTGATTCTTTCTCAATTTCGAAGCTTATTTTGAATCTCAAAATAATTGTTAAAGCCTTTGTAAACCCTTATTTTGAATCCTCACGCCTTCAAATCTCGCCTCTCTCTCAACGCTCTCTAAACCCTTATCATTCTCACGATGTTGCTCCAGAACGGTGTCATCTTTCAGAGCGATTTCGATTTCGAAGCTCCACAGCCACCACCGGCGACGTAGCGACCACCATCGGTGAGCGATTTCGATTTCGAAGCTCCAGAGCGATGTCTCTCTCTCTCTCTCTCTCTAGATCTCTCTTCATCTTTGAGATTCAGAGATTCAGAGATTCAGATCGGTCTCAGTGATTTCATCTCAGAGCGATTTCGAAGCTCCAGCGAGGTATCGATTTCTCTCTCTCTCTCTCTCTCAAGCCCTTCCTTCCTGTCTCTCTCAATTTCTCAATTTGGTATTTATTTGCTTGGAAACCTGTTCAATTTCTTCTTTTGCTTGCTTTGTCATTCTTCCTTAATATGTTGTTTTTAGCAAATTTGATGTCATTCCTAGATAGTTGGCCCTTGTTTCTGTGTCATTCCTGTAATTGAATGATGAAATTCTAGGAGTTTCATATCTTACAAAGCCATAAGATATGTATCTGTTCAAAATGCAAAGTTTAGTTTGCTTATCCCTCCATGGCTTCTGGATAGTTCAAGTGTTCTTTGCGTAGTTTTTGTAGTACTTGGACTCTAGGTATTAAAGGCACTGTTATGCACATTCCCCTAGTGTTAGTGTTCTTTTTCATATATGAATTGTAGAGACTGTTGGTCACTGCTGCATTTACAAATTTTTGGGATGATGCTCTTCAATCTTTTTGTTCTATTAAGGTTCTAAATTATACATTCTATTTTTAAGCTTATATTGACTATCTTATGCATTTCAATCCTGCAATTCTTAGGTATCTTGCTTGTGCATTTCCTGGAGTAGCTGATCACTGGTGAGAATCGTTGCTTCTTTTTTGCAATTAGTTTGCCTATAAGGACCTGTGTTATAGCATTGAAATGACAAGTCTAGTTGGGCCAAATGATTCTATTGAAATGAGAATTCTAGAAGCTTAAATTTGTTCACTTTAATTTGCACAAATCCCTCCCAGAAATCTGCTGTTGTGTGTACAATATAACATGAGTCTACCATTTGATCAACATATAGGCTATAGTTTGAAAACATCACAATACAAGCTTCTTGTAATACTTTAACTTGAATTGCACATACCCTTCTTTTTTTTTCTTTTTTTTTTTGAGGGGGGGGAAGTTGGTGGGTTTTGTTAATTGTGTGATATTGATTGTCTTGTTGTAAGGAGGAATTTTTGTGTATTGGGTCATAGACCCACCCATGGTTTTGATGGCTGAAACTGTTGTGTTGATACGATTGATACATTCCTACAGTTCAAGCAGCACTGCCTCGCCTTTTAGGAGCTGCTGCTTCTCCTGGAGTTGCTGCTCGTGAAAATCGCCGTCAGTGTCTCAAGGTAATTGTAACACTTCATACCAGTGAAAATCTTACCTAATAAATTGAATTAATTGTATCCCATAGGTTTTGCAATTATGGCTTGAGAGGAAAATCTTACCTGAGTCTCTTCTTCGCCAATATATAGATGACATTGGAGTTTCAAATGACGACGCATCTGCTGGATTTTTCCTTCGACGCCCGTCTCGAGCTGAGCGTGCTGTAGATGATCCAATTAGAGATATGGAAGGCATGCTTGTTGATGAATATGGGAGGTCTGATGCTTCTTAATTGCTATTCTTATTTGAATAATTTTTGCTTTTACTTTTTTTTAGTACTTAAATATGATGTTTTGTCACAATGGGAACTGTTAAACATAGTCATTGGTTGTCTATCTATTGTTTCTGCTGGATATCAAAAGAATGAGTTAGTAAAGTAGTAATCATGTTTAATGCTAATCAATTTGTCGCATGCATTCACTTATTCACTTATAGTTATTTTGTCTCATAAAACTTTATATTGTCATTATTCTCAATGTATTCAACAATTCAGTGTGTAAAAACTTTAGAAGAAAGTTACTACGTCCATTCACATAACTGGATTGGCTGAATGGAAGCAACTGTACCTTTCTAATGATGGAGACCCAGTTGTCAAATAATGTGTCGTGTTGCGTGCCCTTTCTTTTTTTATTTTTTATTTTTTTTTTGTATTGCATATCATAATTCTTCTCAATGTATTCAACAATTCAGTGTGTAAAAACTTTAGAAGAAAGTTACTACGTCCATTCACATAACTGGATTGGCTGAATGGAAGCAACTGTACCTTTCTAATGATGGAGACCAAGTTGTCAAATAATGTGTCGTGTTGCGTGCCCTTTCTTATTTTATTTTTTATTTTTTTTTGTATTGCATATCATAATTCTTTTACATCTTGAAAATTGGTAAACATGGATAGGCAACCTTACATTTATCATTAGAGTGAAGCATTAAGCAATCTTTATTTACCTTGAAAATTGCTCTGGGTCTAGTAGGCTATACATACACTTTTTGATATCATTGTTTCATAAATATTGAAGCTTCTTTTACCAATCTGTTTTGCTTTGAACATGAAAGCTTATAAGGATAGAGATGGAGATTTGAATGTACTCCAGAAGCCGCCAAACTTTGCATCTTTTTTTTTGTTTTTTTGATTAAGCCCCAAAACTAGTTTTCTGTTCAATTAAGCTGTCCATCTTTCCCAACACACCAACCCTTCATCACCCAATGTTGCACCTAGATTTTTAGCTAATAGTGCAATTTGACAATTGAATCCTTACTTTGATTATTGATCTTTGAGCTATTTTAATTCAGTAGATTGTGAGTTGATGGAATTTCTAGGTTGATTATTGATCTTTGAGCTAGTAATTCCAACTGCTAGAGGACCGGGGAATTTGATGGGATAACTAATTTGCAATATGGTTAAGTATTTAAAATGACTGAAGATAACAGTATTACTAACCTCAGTTGGTTAAAAATATTTTAGCATATAGTATTACTAGCCTCTACACCAAGGTCACATAGACCAACTACAGTCATTGCCATGATATTACACAAGGTTCTGAATGATGTAATCTCTAAACATCTAATCACATTTTAGCTAACATCTAGTGTTCTTTGCGTCTTTGTATGAAAAAAGGAAAAAGAAAGTGAAGTATAGGCTCCTTGTTAGTGGAACTGTCGTTGATTGCATTGGTTATTATTGATATGGGAAATTTCCTAGGTCCTTATGCAACACTCATCTGGTAGTGATTGACTGAATGAAACGTACATCGATTACATTTTTTTTTTCCCCTTCTTTTTTGCCCACAGTGGTCCTCATTTTGATTGGGTGTGAAAAACATTTAATTGAATGTGAATATTGGTGGTTGCTTGTGTTAATTAGTTAAGAGTACTGTTTTTTCTCGGAGGAAAATCTTGTTACTTGCATCTTTGAATGTCTTATCAGCATGCTGGTCTCCCTCCTGTTGGATAGAGATTATGTTTCAAGGTTATACTGCAGTTTTGGAGCTGAATTCTGTTTTGGTTTGGTCATTTTTTGTCATATTTATGGGTAAAACTATGGACTTAAGTTGTTCTAACTTCTGAGTTCTACGTTCTTGGTGTGCTGCATTGATATCTCTCTTTATGTCTTTAGATAGTTCTGAAAATCAGTACCATCCTTGAATACTAAAACAGAAGGATGTCTATAGATAGTTCTGAAAATTAGTACCATCTTTAGGGTATCTCTCTTTTCTGTTTTATAAGTTAGACTTGGTCTAGCTTAATCGTGGTCTTTTCTCTTGAGTTTTAAGTATTCAAGGATGGTACTGATTGGGGTCATTGTTGATAATTCTATTATGTGATCTTCTTATTTGATTTTCAAGTCCTATTTACAAAGCAAGCAAATGCCTTCCGTTTAATAACTAGTGGCTTAATTGTGCTATGTATTGTTTTGCGGGGAGAGTTCCAACACTACAAGAGGGAAATAGAATGGAAAATATATTTAGTTTTCCATGGTCGAAAGATAGTCCTATTGTTCTTGGTATGCGTCATGTAGATAGCACAACCTGCTGCAGCTCTACATTTATAGATCCCTTGATTTTAAACTGAATTTTGTTACGACTATTGAGCAGGACCGAGATTTAAGGATGCATTCCAAGACCCAAATTCATACCTTGCCATAAAGCCCATCTTTGAGGTATCGTGTCCTTTTTAGGGGAGATATCTCACAAGCTGGGAACTCACTCTCTATTTCTCTCATGTGCGTTCTTTTCAATTACCTTCCCTCTTCTCACACAAGATTTCAAGTTCTTCTCTTTATATATATTTCTTTGACTTTTACAGAAAGAGAAGTATATAGTAACATACAACCCTTCAAAGGGAAATATATATGCATTGCTCAAGGATCAAGCAAAATCAGATGACATTTTGAAAGCAGCTTTCCATGTGAGAATCTCAATTCTTTGTGTTATAGTGCCAGTAATTTAGTATAGTTGTGTAAGATGATTTTACCTTGAATTACAGGCTCATGTGCTTCTGCATATCATTCACTCATCAAATCAGAATCAGCCTCCTTATAAGAAGCATCGAGAAACTGATCATTCGGTGTGTAAGAATTTATGTATTATTGATTGATGTTTATTGATATCTATTACAATGATTCATGATTCCTATATATAGAAGAGGGTGAGTGTGTAGTAGGTAAGGAGTAGGTGAAGTGGAGGTGGTAGTGGTGTAGTGGGTTAGGTTTAGTAGAGTAGGTTTAAGTGGGTGAAGTAGGTGATAGGTTTTAACAGCCCCCCGCAAAGGGGGATAGGAACTAGCCAACTTGAGTTTGGAGAGAGTAACAAAACAAGAAAATAGACGAATACATAAAAGAAAAGAGGATAGGAGACACTGTATGGTCGTGTCAGACCATTGGTGAAGACACTGGATGGTGGTGTCATAACGTTGTAGAGGACACTGGATGGTTGTGTCAGACCAATGTAGAAGACAGTTTATGGGGTCATGTCGGACCGTTGTAGCAGACAATGTTGTGACAGTTGTTGTGACAGTTTACAGAGTCTTGCTGGAC
>NW_021026456.1:314011-336942 GCF_004153795.1 Camellia sinensis
TGTCTACTCCATTGTCACCAGGAGTGGGTTAACTAAGACCATTTTGAGCAGTTTATCTCCAGGGAAAGAATTCATCTGTAGACTGTAGCATATTTGAATTTTGTGACCGTGCCTAAAGTTTGACTATTTTTGTGATTATATCATTGAAATTGACATACGCCTCCCATGAGGTCCTCTTGCATATTGTGTTGAAGCTCAAAGAAAAGCACCTTATTTGGCTTCAATAAGCGATCCCTTGAGACTTTCAATGTGCTACTTCTTCATAATTATTTTCACAATTGGTTTTTGTTTGTGGTGGCTAAACATCTCTCCTATACCTCCTAATTTTTGTGGGAGTACACAATATTCTATTCACTAGAAATTTTTTTAGCCTTCGTTATCCTTCCCAAACAAAGGAAACTTCCTTGGCAACATCACGATTCTATGGGTGGGTGATGAGACCACCCCTTTGGAATCACAAGTCTGTTCATCATTGAATAATGAGTCTATTCATCATCGTAAGGTATATTACATGATATTTTTTGTGTATCTATTGTTATAGGGCAACAAAAAATCTTTGCGTGTTAATGAGCCATAGTTTCAAAAGCATTGGAAGCTTTAACTTGTTTTGAAGAAATATAATTTTTAATATGATCATTGGGCATGGAATTAACTTACATATCATCTTCTTAAATGATACTTGGCAATATTATTAAGGTCGGACTCTTGGCCTCATGGTGACTTGGGCTTGTAAAGGTGTCCTACAATGTGTTTAAACACCATTGGATGCATTACCTATGTGCTCCTTTTTGTTTATTACGTCTTTTCTTTTCTGTCATTTATATGAATTGAATGTTGTTTGTAAGTTTGTAGTTTCTGCCTTGTAGGTTGAGCAGTTGCATAAAATTTTTAAGCTTTGTGGCTCACCCTCTGAGGAATACTGGAGAAAGTCAAAGTTGCCTCATGCTACCATTTTCAAGCCCCAACAGCCTTATAGACGCTGTGTTGCAGATACATTTAAGGACTTCCCTGCACAAGCCTTAGAGCTTATGGAGACCCTACTTTCCATAGATCCTGCTGATCGTGGTTCTGCAGCTTCTGCTCTACATAGTGAGGTATGAACTATGAAGTTTCTTAAAAGTTGAATTTTCTGGAATGCTCTTGGTTCTCTTGAAGATTTACCCTTTTCTATGGCTGACTTTGGGAGCACTAAGTTAAAATGATGTGAACAATAGGCATGTCACTTGCCTTCCTGTCAATTTGGATAGAAAGTATAACATCTACAATTTAATCCAAGAGTATGAGGGTAACTTTATTTAAGAATCAGGAACATGAAGTGCTTAAAGGGCAAACAACAAGGTAGGATGAATTTTTATATGGGCCTTTCAAGAGCAAAGCTACAGAACAGGTAGGATGAATTTTTATAACTTGATTTTTTTTTTCATATTTAATCAATATTGACTCTCGTTAGCTAAAATGTGTAAGTTTGCCCTGTAATTTTGCTTAATGAATGAAGATTAGTTATGAATTATATAAAAACAAACTGAGAGGTTAGGAAGATAAGATACATAATTGTCCATTCTAAAAGGTTTATCCGTGTTATCATCTGCTAGCAAGCGATTTGTGATCCAGTTTGCACAATCCGAAATATGGGGCCTGCACTAAATTGGTGATGAGAGTTATTGTTTCTTTCACTCTATGTTGCTAATATAAAAAATGACAAACTGAACATTTAGACTTTAAATTTTGGGAAAAATGTTAACCATACATAACTCAAGAAACTCAAGAGAATAGTGCAAACAGGAAGCAAATTGTGTTGTGACCTTGACATGGTCAACTCATGTTAGGTATTTTCTGCTTGGTACTTTTGAAGGACTTATCCCCAAACAGAGAATGGATTTTCATTGTTTTCTATCTTTAGGTATTTAGCAAATGTTAACCATACATAACTCAAGTATTATTTTCTGTCTTTAGGTATTTTGGCTTGAAAAGATCAAACAGAGAATGGATTTTCATTGTTTTCTGTCTTTAGGTATTTAGCAAATGTTAACCATACATAACTCAAGTATTAGTTTCTATCTTTAGGTATTTTTGGCTTGAAAAGATCAAACAGAGAATGGATTTTCATTGTTTTAAGTATTCACCACTGGATATTCTAATCAGTCTGTCTCTACCTTTCCAGCTGGGAGCCCCGTTCGTATCACAAATAAGAACTTCATTGACTATCTCTTCGTGCAAAATTTGGAGGTTGCCATACAATATGATTTGCCAATGCAGATACACACTGGGTAACGCGTTTACGATTGTTAAGTGGTTTCATTTGATGTGTTTCATTGCTGAGACATTTGGAAGAAGAAAATAACAACTTGGAATGCTTTTAGAAGTTTGGTATGGGCTAGATATTTCAAGATATCAACTTATTTCTTTTTCACCTGTCCTATTGTGATAGATCAAACAGAGAATTAAGGCAAATCCGTTTTCTCTTTTTGTAGTGCTTGTTTGACTTTGACTCTTTATTGACTACATTTTTTTGTTCATTCTTTCCTCGCATCAGTTTTGGAGATAAAGATTTGGATTTAAGACTCTCCAATCCCTTGCATCTCCGCACCCTTCTTGAGGACAAGAGATTCTCTAAGTGCCGCTTAGTACTTTTACATGCATCCTACCCATTTTCAAAGGAAGCATCATATCTAGCCTCCGTTTATTCTCAGGTAAGATATTGAAGATTACAATGAACAATACGTTGGGATGTCTATCTTTGATGTTAAACTTGCTAGTTCTCTAACAAAGCAATGCATTCAATCTTTAGGTTTACCTTGATTTAGTAAAGAAATCTCATAAAAAGATAAAGAAAATTACAAAACTGGCAAAATTTGGCACGATAAATTTCTCAAGTTTAGAGGTCATAATTAAACATTTTTACCCTTTTGTATTGAACTTAGATTAATTTGTTTAAAATCATAAGGTGGACGGAAGGTAGAGGATAATAATAGCAAAATGCGAACTGTAGGAGGACGTGCTGCAATACTCAAGGCTCTTTTGAATTTCCTTCCAATTTTTATTCATCATTTAGCTATTCCTGTTTAAATTCTATAAGGGTCAAGGCTTTTTCAAGAACCTAAAAATAACTAACTACATAACTCTTTATAAGAATCCATCTGCTTCTGACTCACTCCCACATTAAATAAAAATTCAAAGTTATTTATTTTTGGTGGGCATCCATTTATGTGATCTTTATTTGACAATTCGAGCTTTTAGATTGTGTCACAATGTCCTATAAATGAACTGTGCTTTTTTTTGTGTGCACGTGCGCACGTGCATAGGCCTGGGATTGGCCTGATTTGTCCTATGTTTATTAATTTCAGAGAATGCAAAAACGTTCTTTCTTAATTTTCATTAACCCATATTGGCACTGCCAACTGCAGAAACCTTTGAAACTACTTTTGCTGCATTATTTTGAAACCAATTATAAGAGATACAAGGACCTCCAAAGCCCTTCTCTAGAATGGTACTTTGGTAAATGCAGTCATCAATTTTGCTTTAGAGGATGTTGTGTCTAGGTGTTTGAATCTAGTGGAGTCCTCTTTATTCTCCTCCACCAGAGGAGGTAATTTGTTGTTTTTCTTGGTGAGGCATTTATGTGGATAGTCTCTTGAAAAAGAGACAAAAAGGAATGGATATGATATGTGGGATGCCAATGTTATTCTGTAAAAGTATTGAAACAAACCGTGGCCCAAACCTGATTTTTATGGATATATTGCTTCTGTTAGTGTCATCATATGTCTTTGCAAATTGAGATTCATAGTTGAAGAGTAAATATGTCCCACCCATATGTTATTTCAGATTATCCAATGCATTTCTCATTGAGCACCTCTTGATTCTAGAATTGAACAGTAAAAGTAAGTGTTTTTTAAGTTTCTGTTTTTGGTCCTTTATCACTCACAATGAACTCTTTCTCCTACAGGTTCTTTTGGGGTTCTCTGTCCCTGTTGGTGCTAGTGCTTGGGTGGATCTACTAGTGCGTCTAAAGTATCATTTTTATTTTCATAATTGATAGATGAGTTTGCTTTTTAATGATTAATTTTTAACTTAAAATAAGCTGCACTAAACTGGCTAGACTCAAAACCCACATAATAGCTTGATTAAGATGAAACCAAGCTTGGGGATTACATGAAGTGAGTAGATTTGTTTTGCAAAGTGATGGCAAGGCTTTTGTGAGTCACTTCTAATGAATTTTAAATTTATACATTTTAAATTTTGATAATTTTTTTGAGTAATTTTTTTGAATAAGTAGCATTTCTAATTTACTGGCTTTTAGCTAATAATTTTACAAGGAACCCAATAACATGATTTCATATGAATTATTTTACCTGATAAACTAAGATCATAATAACTATCCTTAATAGTCCAAAGTAATGATGAACCATATTACATACACAGTAATTATGTTCCCTAATCCTCATTAATATATTAGTAAGAGTAATAATTACGTTTCTAAACCCTTTAAAGATGTTACTTACACTAAAGAAGGTATGTTTGTTCAGATTGCTTTTCAAGTACTAGTGAAGGCATTGGTTAGCATGGATCCAGGTGATGACACGGAGTTGCACGGAGTTTCTAAAGAAACAATTTCAAGAATTCATGGCTGGTCTCATGTCTTTACCAATTAACATACCTGGAAGTAGACTCCACAAGTCATTACAAGCAAGTTAATTATATAGTCACATTAATTTCTTTATTTTTCTTATTTTACACTATTATGAGAAATTAATAATAAATTTGAAGATGGGTTGTTTCAGGCAAAGAAGAAAATGTTGCAGGCAAAGAGGGAATATGATGAAGTTTTTTTTATTTGTTCTTGTTCTTTTACTTTTCCCTCCCTCTAATTCTTTTTATCTTGTTTAATTAGATTATAGCGTACTGTATGGTTCCAAATGTATCATCTGTTGCATGTAGTTTAGGCTCATCTTTGGATATAGTTGGAAGACAAGTGGTATTTTTAATATTATAAGCCATATTAGTGTGTTTTCTATTCCTTTTTAACTTTTTTTGGGCAAATTACACTTCTTGACCATTTTCATTTTAATTGATGTATTTAAAGTCTGAATTGTTTCTATTCTTACGTATGCAATGCATTGTTTCTTATTCTTAATTTTGTTTTCAAGTTTAGTTTATTTATTATTTTAATAAACATCAATTATTAGTTCTTGAAAATTGTTTGACAGGTATTTTTCAAGCTTAGTTTATTTATTATTTTAATAAACATCAATTATTAGTTCTTGATCATTGTTTGACAGGTATTTTTTTTATTCAACCATATAAAATTAGCACAATTTAAAAATTTTAAAAAAAAGGCTATGGCGGCATTTAAAAAACGTCAATATATCCCATCCCAACGACTAGATTTTTAAAATGTATGAATGTCTATGACGGCGTTTTCAAAGACGTCGCTAAATGTCATAGTGACGTCATAGCCAGTTAGGAAAGGACATTAAAAACGCCGCCTATAGTAATATAATGACGTTTTTCAAATGTCATAAAGTTATAGCGACGGCCGCGTCGTCGGCGTTTGGTACTAAACGTCACAAAAAGAAATAGCGGCGTTTTTCGTACTTTTAGCGGCATTTTTTAAACGCCACTAAAAGTAAATTTTCCAGCAGTGAGTTGGGTTCTAACTTCTATGCTTTTTTATTTTATTTTATAAATATGTTCAATTTTCTTTGGTTTGGTGAAAACAGGGACAGAGAAAATTATGAATAAATCAGAGAAATTTTGAATCAAAGAAAATTAGTCAAAAATAGAAAAATTTGTGAGCAAAATTTTAACCTAGAGAAATTTTCTAAAACAGAGAAAATTAAAAAAATTGAGCAAACGAGAGAAATTTTGATTCAGAGAAATTTCAAAACATAGACAAATTTCAGACAACTTTCTCTGTGTTTTAAAATTTCTCTAGATCAAAATTTCTCTAGAAAAATGTTGAGGGATCTCAACCACTATTCAAATATTACATGTTCTTTATCCTATAAACTTAATACCAAATACCTTAAAAAAATTGCCCAAAAATAAAAATATAAGCAAAAATGTTGTAGAGTTACATAATTAATTTTAATTATATTTGGATTTAAATTGAGTGTCCTCCTTATACATTACAACAAAATCAAACACATAAATTAAAATAATTGAAGAAAATAATATGATGAAAAATAAATGGGATTGAACAAAAATCTTCTTCAAACTCTTGGTCTCTTTGAAACCACTTTGAGTTCGAGGGGGGACCATTAGTAAATATAATAGTAAATATATCTTTTATAATAGGATAAATAAGATAAACGGAGAAAAAAGCAAATTAAATAAAACTCTAATAATGGAAAAATTGAGAGTAAAATATATTTTTTTATTTTAATAATTAGATTTGATTTATTAAAAAAAATTCAAGTTCAAATTTAACGATATATATAAAAATAAGATAATTGTGAGAGAAAAAAAATAAATTAAATCAAACTCTAATAATAGAAGAATTGAGAGTAAAATATTTCGCTTATGTTTTTAATAATTAGATTTGAAACATTTTAAATTAAAATTTGTCATATCTTTTTTAGTATATATGCATATCCATATCCTTTTTATTTCAAATTTTACCTTTTTTCATAAAAAATAAATTTTTATTAGAAATTAGAAAAAATGAAAAGGAAGATTTATAAGACTGCCAAGTAAGAAAGATAATAATAGAAGAATTGAGAATAAAATATTTCGTTTATTTTTTTAATAATTAGATTTGAAATATTTTAAATTAGAATGTATTATATCTTTTTGAGTTCTATATGTACTAGTATAATACCCGTGCTATGCACGGGTTAAAATAAATAACTAAAATTATTTTTAAAATTAAATTATAACAAAAACTTCATTTATAATATAAAATAAAATTTATTTAATATTAATTAGTTCCCATCTAATAATTATATTTACGATAAAATATAAATATATTTCGTCTGGATGAATTTAGTAATTTTTGTTTTTCAATTTACCAATTATCTCATATCTATTATGTAAAATCAATTACCTTATCAATAAATCAAAATTGAAGAATAAATAAAAAATAGAAAAAAATATAGAGTATCAGTGACCCCAATCTTCAACCCACTCCTCAAATAAGATTTCGATAATTTCAACCCTGCTAGGTTGCTAGTTATAACCTCTAAAACAGTCTTATTAAATATTAGTTAATTATATTTACTAATATTTTAGAGGTTAGACCAATTGAACATTTTACAAACCCTATAGCCATTTTCTTAATTTGAACTCCATATAGATCATTTTTAATTTTTGGTTTTTTATATTTTTTAATTGCTTTATATTAAAAAAATTTAGAACTAATATACTACACAAATAAATTAAACTGAATATGTATATAAAACAATTTAACTCTAACCCATAGGCTTAGAGTATTTGAATGAAGATGTGTTAGACCATTTCAATGGCTAGTACCTAAATCTCAATATTTATTTAGTACGTAACTTGAGCCAAAATGATTACTTGACTTATAATTAGCATGGTTCAAATAAAAGGTAATGCATGTATTATATGTGAATTTATAATTTTTTTCTCATTTGTTAATAAATTTATGCATAATCCACATTTCAAATAAGAATTTTATAAATTTTTAAGAGCTAATCACAAACTTTAAAAAATAAAATAAAATAAAAATAAGCATGATACATTATAAATATGTATGAAATAACTTTATTAATAAACCATTTTTATTAAAAAAATTCTATACTTAATCAAATAGTTCTTCTAGCATTTGAAAATTTAATATTTATGAGTAAATTTAATATTTTCAAATACTCCAAACATTTTTCACATTTAAAATTTATGAATAAATTTATATAATTTTAAAATTTTATACTTTATTAAAACTTTTAGCATTAGAAAATTAATAATTAAGTTTTATCAAATATGCTTTAAATCTAATCATCAACCCATTTTTTAGACAAAATTTTCTCATTCAAAATTTTACCAAATATTTATTTAAGAAAACTATCCACATATTAGTGCACCATGTTTACGATCATTATTAAGCTTATGCAACTTAGGCCCTAATCTAAATGCACCTTGTATTTTTTAAATTTTGTTTAATGTTTGGCATGACACATAAAATGGTTATATTTTTTAAACAAAATTTTCTCATTCAAAATTTTACCAAATATTTATTTAAGAAAACTATCCACATATTAGTGCACCATGTTTACAACCATTATTAAGCTTATGCAACTTAGGCCCTAATCTAAATGCACCTTGTATTTTTTAAATTTTGTTTAATGTTTGGCATGACACATAAAATGGTTATAAATTATAAGTAAAATTTTAAATTATTACCTTAAAATAAATTGTAAATTTATTTGGTGCAATATAACTTTCGATAATCTATGAAACATTTTTATTGTGCAAATATACATAATGCCTCAAAAGTTATTACCAAGACGAAAGATATGAAACTCTTATATTCATATGTATTTAAGGATTTCAAATATTTCAAATAAGTTTTAAAAAAAGGAGTTACAAATTGTAATTTAAAAAACCTCTATATTTTAGCCAAATAAGCTATAAAAATATCACATAAATTATAATTTAAAATAACAACCAAATAAACTATCACACAATAAAATGTAATATAATATAATATAAAAATATAATAAGTATAACATTATTTAAGAAAAAGTGCACCAACTATAAAATCTGAAAATTAAAAGCAAACCTTATAAAAATTTTGAAATATGAAATCATGGAAATTACAAAACATAAATGCATAAATAATATTATAACCATATGTATCACCCAAAAGAAGAAGAAACTTCCAATAAAAATTTGTTAATAGATATGCAAATTTTCTCAATAGCCTTTATTATCCATATTTATGTACTTGATAAATATAGATTTTAAACCGTTGAACCTCGACCAAAGATATTGGAGATTTATTTTATAAAATACACTTAGATTAAATAAGCATGCAACAAATTTTTAAAAATTAACATAATTGTTAGATGCATATTAGAAATAAGGATGCGGAGGCTAAAGATTAGAAATTGATCTTTATAAAAAATCATAAACTTACAATGAAAAAATTTATCAATTGAATTCTTCACAATTACTCCATCACTAACAGTTACAACATTTGATGAATACCGACTCTAAGTTGACTCGATTCCAATAAGTGCAAGAGAGAAGATTTATGGGAGATGTAAATTACTTTTCATAATTTGTGATACACAATTTTAAATTTTTAAAATTGATTTAGTCTTCTTTCTTTTTAAAAGTCATAAATAAAGAGAAAATTAGATTTTTTTTAATAGTTATATGGCACACTTTTAAATTTTAAAATGGGTTAGTATACTTTCCTTCAAAATTTCATAAATCATTAGATAGCTATATTTTTATTGTTGAGAAAGTGTTACCCAATAGATTTTTTTTTTAATTTTTTAATAATAAATAAAAATTAATTAAGAAACTTAGTATGTGCGTTTGGAAATAAATAAATAATTAATTAATTTTAAAAGCTTACTATATTGAATTTTGAAAGGAGCATTATTATAAATTTTGAAAAAAATTTCTATATTAGTTATAGCATAAATAATGTGACCATTTGAAAGGTTTTATAAATTTTAGATTCTGTTGAATTGTTTATCATATAAAGAAAAGGTTTTATAATTTTTAAAAAGACCATTTTCTTTATATATATATAGATAGATATCCATATCTTTTTTTATTTCAAATTTTACTTTTTTTTTCATAAAAAATAATTTTTTTTTAGAAATTAGGAAAAATGGAAAAGAAGATTTCTAAGACTGTCAAATAATAATAGAAGAATTTAGAGTGAAACATTTCATTTATTTTTTTAATAATTAAATTTGAAACTAGTATTTATTATATCTTTTTAAGTTCTATATGTATATCCATATTTCAAATTTTACTTTTTTTTTCAAAAAAAAAAATAATTTTATTAGAAATTGAAAAATTTTTCTATATTAGTTATAGCATAAATAATGTGACCATTTGAAAGGTTTTATAAATTTTAGATTATGTTGAATTGTTTATCATATAAAGAAAAGGTTTTATAATTTTTAGAAAGACCATTTTCTTTATATATATAGATAGATATCCATATCTTTTTTTATTTCAAATTTTACTTTTTTTTTCATAAAAAATAAATTTTTTTAAGAAATTAGGAAAAATGGAAAAGAAGATTTCTAAGACTGTCAAATAAGAAAATAATAATAGAAGAATTTAGAGCAAAACATTTCATTTATTTTTTTACTAATTAAATTTGAAATTAGTATTTATTTTATCTTTTTGAATTCTATATGTATATCCATATTTCAAATTTTACTTTTTTTTTCATAAAAAAAATAATTTTATTAGAAATTAGGAAAAATGGAAGGGAATATTTATAAGACTGCCAAGTATGAAAGATAATCTCAACTTTGAGAGTTTAGAAACATCGAAAACTATACTAAATTTGTAAATATATATAGTACAGATTTTCTTTCATTCTATTAAAACTACATTCCTTATATTATATAAAGATATACAATATTATTAAATATTCAATATAAAAATACACTAATATTAAATATGATATTTTCTTTTTTTGTTGACTCATCTTCATTGCCAATATATACATATTGCAATAGCTAATCCGTACATATAAGCAACCCCTTTCTCATACAACAAAGACAAAACAATGGCAACAGGATTCAAGGTTTTGATCTCCCGTATCATCTCATCCTTCCAATTCTACCGCTCCAAAAACCCTTCCAACTTCTCAGAAAATCTTGTCCCCTCGTTCCTCCAACTCTCCCCAAACCCCGTCTTCATTGATTGCCCGCCGGCGACCCCACCCTTTTCAAACCCCACTACTCCTCCTTCAAGCCCCACGTGTCCTCCAACTTCTCATCCGTCAGCTGTGGGTTCGGAGCTCGGCACACAGTACACCTCTGAAGACGACCTCACTGAATCACTAGAATTCAAGTGGGGCAAGACGCCGCATCACAAAATCTACAACTCCTCCATCTCCGGCGATTCCGACAACGACCTCTTCCCTCCTCCTCCGCCGCACATGGCGGCAAAGAAAAAACAACGGAGCAAAAAAAAGAAAGCGAAGACACGACACCGTATCATCACTTCCTCGACCGACAATGAGTTGTTTGGTGACGAGAGAGACGGGGAAGAAGAAGGGATCGTAACGCTAGTTTCGTTTTCACGAAATCACAAGAAGAGGATGAAGGGAGCGAAATGCAATGTTTCGAAAGGAGGAAAGGTGTGGTCACCAAAGATTGAGTCGCCGGTGAGGTTGTCGGGGTTAAAGAAGCTGATACCGTCATTTGAGGCGAAGGGGAAAGTGAAGGAGAGCTTCGCGGCGGTGAAGAAATCAAAGGACCCATATGAGGATTTCAAGAGATCGATGATGGAGATATTAGAGAAGCAAATGTTTGACGCGAGAGATTTGGAGCAGCTGTTGGTGTGTTTTTTCTCGCTGAATTCGCGTCATCGTTACAGGGCTTTTACTGACATTTGGGAGATATTGTTTTTTAATACTAGTTGAATTTCCGCTCATCATCATTGAGTTTCTTTCAATGTTCTTTGAAGTTTTTGATAATTGTTGAAAGAAAAGATTAAAAAACAAATTTACTAGCTTTGTGTTATTAATTATTAGAATCTATGATTACTAATGTGCTGATGGGAATGAATTTGGTCATGCATGCTCTCTTTTCCTTTTGTTTTTTTGCTTTTTCTTTTTTTCTTTTTTCTTGTTTTTTGTGATCTAAAATATTTGACTTAAAAATGGGTCTCTTTTTGTTTGTAGTGGGATTTAGGAATTTAATATAATAGACTTGAAATTTTAAATGTTCAATACAAAATCCCACTACAAACAAAAAAAGACCCATTTTTAAGTCAAATATTTTAGATCACAAAAAATAAGAAAGAAAGAAAAAGCAAACAAAAGAAAAAGGGAGCATGTATGACCAAATTCATCACCATCAACACATTAGTAATCATAGATTCTAATAATTAATAACACAAAAGCCAGTAAATTTATTTTTTAATCTTTCATTTTAACAATTATCAAGAGTTTCAAAGAACATTGAAAGAAACTCGATGATGAGTGGAAATTAACTAGTACTACAAAACAATGTCTCCCAAATGTCAGTAAAAGCCTTGTAATGATTATGCGAATTCAGCGAGAAAAAACACTCCAACAGCTGCTCCAAATCTCTCGCCTCAAACATTTGCTTCTCTAATATCATCTCCATCATTGATCTCTTGAAATTCTCATACGGGTCCTCTGATTTCTTCACCATCGCGAAGCTCTTCTTCACTTTTCCCTCCGTCGCAAACAACGGTATCAACTTCTTCAACCCAAACAACCTCCCTAGTGACTCAATCTCCGACGACCACACATTTCCTCCTTTCGAAATGTTGCATTTCGCTCGCTTCATTCTCTTCTTGTGATTTTGTGAAAACGAAACTAGCGTTACGATCCCTTCTTCTTCCTCGTCTCTCTCGTCGCCAAACAACCTACTTTCGGTCGAGGAAGGGCTGATACGATGCCGTGTCATCGCTTTCTTTTTTTGCTCTGTCATTTCTTCTTCGCCGCCGTGTGCAGCGGAGGAGGAGCAAGAGGGAAGAGGTCGTTGTCGGAATCGCCAGAGATTGAGGAGTTGTAGATTTCGCGACACGGCGTCTCGTCCCACTTGAATTCCGATGATTCGGTGAGGTCATCTTCAAAGGTGTACTGTGTACCAAACCCACAGCCGACGGATGAGAAGATGGACATGTGGTGCTTGAAGGAGGAGCGGTGGGGTTTGAAAGGGGGTAGGGTCACCGACAGGCAGTCAATGAAGACAGAGTTTGGAGAGATTTGAAGGAATGAATGGACAGGATTTTCTAGGAAGTTGGAAGGGTTTTTAGAGTGGCAAAATTGGAAGGATGAGATGATTCGAGAGATCAAAACCTTGAATCCTTTTGACATTGTTTTGTCTGTCTTCGTTGTATGAGAAAGTGGTTACTTATATGTACGGATTAGCTATTGCAATATGGATACATAGGCAATGAAGATGAGTCAACAAGAAAGGAAAATATCATATTAAATATTTAATATTATTGTGTATTTTTATTTTAAATATTTAATATTATTGTATATCTTTATATAATATAAAGAATGTAGTTTTCAATAAAATGAAAGAAAACCTATACTATATACTATCTATATATATACAGATGTAGTATAGTTTTCAATGTTTCTAAATTCTCAAACTTGGTCTCATTCAAAGTTGAGATTATCTTTCCTAGCAGCCTTATAAATATTCCTTTCCATTTTTCCTAATTTCTATTGTAAATCATTTTTTTATGAAAAAAAAGTAAAATTTAAAAGAAAAAAGATATGGATATACATATAGAACTCAAAAAGATATGATAAATTCTAATTTCAAATATTTTAAATCTAATTATTAAAAAAATAAATGAAATATTTTGGTTGATATAACGTTGGCCAGTCTTCCTCTACTTAAGTTCATTCACAAAGTTTTTTTAGGGATTTAACACTTTTGTTTCTTGCTGTGTGTGAAAGCCTACAAAAAGGTTTATCAGACAAGTTCTGAAAGTCAGTTCAAAGTCGCTTTGCTTCTCTCTCTCTCTCTGCGGGAATTGAGAGCATTAAAAGCACAAATATCAGTCTCTTGAGACTGGGGACACAAAAAATGTTACAGTATCAGGACTCATTAGGCATTGCCCATTGTTGATGAGAGGCTGATTCCAACGTCAATTTTGCTTCCTACTCGGTGGCCTCATCCCCAAACCAACGAAAAAGTCATTTACCTTCCCTTACAGCAAATCCATACATATATCCATTCATGTGTATATATTCATATTTTGTGGGGTAGTGAATTGAATTTAAGCCCTTGACTATTCATTGTATTTGAAGTCCGTACGTTAATCACATTTTCATTGCTTCACTTCACCCATTCTTGATCAATTTTTGAATCAATCGTTACGGACAATGAGCCCAAATGTTGCAGGACAGAAGGCCACATGGCCCCATTTGTTTGGAATTATAGGGAAGGGATTGGGATTGATACTAAGGTTAGACCCACTATATGGGGACCCACTATATGGGATGTTTGTTTTGAGAGATGGAAAGAAGACTCATCATCCCTTAGTATTAGGACAGGCCTTGAAAGGGGAATTGGGATGGAAAAGGTAGAAGTGGTGTTAGAAAAATAGTCCTAAGGACTAGAAATTTTTTTTTTTTTTAAATTTTTTACATGTTGGGCATTTTTTTTTTTTTTTTTTGAACATTAATGTTTAATGTTTTTGCATTTTTTTATTTTTTTAATTATTTTACATAAAAATAATTTAACAATCCCTACACTAACAACTATCATCAAAACAAACACAATTTTACTTAATCCTCTCACTATCAATCCCCTTACTATGAATTCCTTCCATTCTATATCTAAAAACAAACGGCGTTGATAATTGAAATGGTTGCTGAAAAGAAAACCAGGAAAGGAAAGGAAAGAGAAACCTATGATATATTTGTTAACAACTCGCTACAGTCGAAAAATATCAGTTCGTCCCTCTATTCAAACCAGGGGTTTTAAATACCGGCAGTTATGTATTGTATGGGCCATTAAGTAACAGGATTTTGAACTTCTGATACCATTATTTACTAATATATCGACCACTACTGTCCAATTTCGACCACTACGCCGATGTTTATACATGTCCCTATGCTCTTGTTTAAATCTATGCTCCTGACCCTACATGCTAATAACCAAAACCCACCACAATTCCATTTATCCTGCGGAACTATTAAATTTATAGGTTTCTTTTTAACCTGTAAAAGTGCAATAGAAAATCATGTGCCACATAAATAAGGAAATTGATTGACCACAAACAAATAGAACAGAAGGAAGTAGACTTACTGGGAAGGTTTCTTAGTACAAGTACGCTTTTAGATTGTCAGCTTTCACTGATTAGAGTGTTTAGTCGATCAACTACAGACTGTATTTTGTGCCTTTCTTCAAGGACCATGTTGTCTTCCTCAGATGACTGCATTATGATCATATGGAAGAGAATTAACTTACATGTGCATGGAAACACAACTGATGACTAGTTGCTAAAAGCATAAAAATGGTGTTGGGCTATTTAGTCACTAGCTGTTCAAAGATTGAACTGATGTGCTGCAACAGTGCAAAAATCAGATTTAATTTAGTAAGAAAAGAAAATAACTCCAATAATTGTAGGCAGTGTGAGCATGTTAATTAACCAAACAGTGTAACATTTTAAGTACTTACCCTAAGAATGAAGCTCCTTTGGGAAATCTATGTTTTGGACATGCTCAGGAACTACTGCTTTTGCTAGAGAATGAAATTTGGCAGAGGGAGGAAACTGGCAAACAAGGAAGTAGTGATTACATCAAGTAGTGAGTACCCTTGTAAATATACTGACAATCATGCTCCACTAGTAAAATCTCAATAACCTTTATTTTCTAGTTCCTTAAAAGTTCAACTCAACTGGACAAAACTTGATCCCTGTTTACTAGGGTTGGAAACATAAAATTGTCTCCTCTAAGTGGATCCATACATAGTGCTGGAAATTTGTGTTAATGAATATAATATGATAGTGGTGTTGGTGGTAGATAGTGGCATGTATATAATATGATAGTGGTAGATAGTGGTAATATATAATATGTAAGTGGCATATAATGGGTTATAATGATGTTTGTAATATCTCCTATATAAGGAGTGTCATTTGGTCTTGTAAAATAAGAAGTTTTGAATATAACAGAAATATATTCCTTCTTCCTCATATTTTCGGAGTTCTTCTTCCTCATATTTTCTAAGTCATAGCCATAAACTCAAGTAAGTTCAAAGGTCTGTGTCCTTTATCTTGATTCTTGACATCAATCCATGCCTCATTTGGCCTACTTCCTTCTAAACTTTCAATTTAGATAAAATTACTCTTTTGTGACTTTGCACCAGTTGGGCTTCTTGCACACAATAATACCATCTTCATCGGCTTTACCTAAATTGATATTCAACTGGTGCCAGTTTTAACTTCCTACAGATGCATTCACTTCTTATTCTATCATCTCTTTTAACACCTTTGACTCATCCTAAGAAGCACGGGTGCGGGTACGAGTACGGTACGGGTACGAGTGCGTGTACGCCGATACGGCAAAACCTCAAAAAAGTAGGATACGGGTACGGCTGCGGTACGCCGATATTTTTTTATTATTTTTTATTTTTTATAATTATGGTTAAAAGATCCAACCTACAAATTGAAATTAAATATCAAAACTAAAAAGTATGATTGATTATTAATTTTGTTCTAATTAATTTTTATAATTTTGTTCTAATTAATTTTTTTGAAAAGTTATAATAATATAATATAAATTATAATTTATACTATATATATATCTATATATAATATCTATATCTAGGTTATAGCTAAGAGAGAAACAGAGTCGAAGAGAGAGAGGAGAGAAATAGGCAAAGTGAGAGAGAGAGAGAGAGAGAAAGAGAAGGCGAAGGTCGTCGGAGGTCGTCAAAGGTCGATCAAAGGTCGTCGAGGTCGATCGAAGGTTGTCGGAGCCGTTGAAGCTTCAAACCAGGTACTCCTCTCTTCTCTCCTCTCTGTTTCTTTTCTTCCGTGTTCGGAACAGCTGAGTTCTGCCGTACCCCGGCGTACCCACGGGCATACCCAAGCCGTACCAGTTCTCCCAAACGTACCGAGACACTGTTTGCCGTATCCGGTACGCGTGCAGCCGTACCGGTACGCGTACCAGCACCCGGTAAGTACCCGGTACGAATACGGCACCATTTTTGGAGTACCCGTGCTTCATAGGACTCATCTTAACATCTTCATTTCAACAATTACTCAATTTTTCAAACATATTTCTTAACTATCCAACTTGTATTCTAAGAAGCACAGACACAACCCAACATGATAATTTTCAAAAAATGCAAGACACAAAACGTGAGGGATATGCACAAAATATATGATTTTATATATTTATTACATGTCATATATAAAAATATATCATCCAAATATAATAAAAATGCAAAATAATACTAATTTATTATAAATCTAAATTTTTTTTGGAACAAACATTACTGTTTTTCTTTTATCATTATATCTTAAATTAATTTGCTCAAATTTATAATTAGTTTAATGTGTTTTAAGCGAGAGCATGTTTCCCCCAAGTGTCTGAAGTGTGTTTGGGTCTACAAAAATTAAAATAATTAAATAAAAATTAATATAACACGTTTGGACAAGTTTCTGTCAGGAAGTGTTTAAGCGAGAGCATGTTTCCCCCAAGTGTCCGAAGTGTGTTTGGATCTACAAAAATTAAAATAATTAAATAAAAATTAATATAACATGTTTGGACAAGTGTCTGTCAGGAAGTGTCCAATGACTGTGAGTGTCCAACATGGATCCAATACAGAAAAGACATGAACATGCTAGTCCATGCTTCTTAACTTATATCATATTAAGCAGTCATTTGATTTCATTGTAGCTAATAAATATACATTTTTATCATCAACAAGGCATGCTGCTGTCACTACATAAGGGTCTACAAGTATAGAAATAGGAAACATTAAATGAATTCTGGAAACAAACCTTCCAATCTTGGATTATTATATTATAGATAAAGTTCTAGACTATATAATTTTATTGTCCTTGAAATAGAAACATATACACAAAGCTCAGTTCACTATAAAAAAACAAAATGATCAAATTTTGGATAATGTTTTGTTGCCTTAAAATGAAAGATAAACTTTAAAGGTAAATAGGACGACAATGATGTCTCTTGCTTTAGGTGCAAAATCATACCTGTACCACGAGTATACTCTGTAAAATGAAGTCAATATCTGTCTTGCATGATGAAAGAATTTTCCAGACTTTAACATCCTTATGCATCAGTAGGACAACAGAAACAATTGCAGTTATCCTACTCTTTTCAGTTACCAAAGATCCCATCTTCCTTAAAACAAGATTGAGTAGTTTGTTGCTCCTATAAAACAAGATATAGCAAGGCAGGAAATAATAATGTCTTGTGCTTCTAAGGACTGGGATGCGGGATTCATCATCATCTTCTGGAAAGCACTGCATCAGAAGTAGAAAGATTCAATATTAAGTGGGTATTGTGACAAAAAGTAGAGGCCAAAGAAGTAGCATGATAAAACAATAAAACATCTCCCGAAGATATACATGCCCATAGCTTTTGCTTGGGCCCATGGAGCACCAAGGACCTAATTAGAAAATAAACTACAAAAACTGTAAAAAATTAATGTATTATTGATTGATCATAATGTTATATTTATTACAATGATTCATGATTCTTATATATAGAAGAGGGTGAGTGTGTAGTAGGTAAGGAGTAGGTGAAGTGGAGGTGGTAGATGTTGGTCCAGGGGCATGGAGGAGGCTTGGTAACCAAAAAATGGTTGTTAGCTCTAGGACATAAGGTCACCACCACTTTTTTCAGAGTAAGACCGGTTAAACAAAATGCCTTGGCAACATGGCTCTATATGGAGTTTTCTTGATTGAGCCAGTTTTTGTGTTCTAGGTGCTACAATGTTGAAAAATCTGTAACATACTCACAGGTTAAAGCTTGAATGACCTTCAACAAGGGTTGTATCCAAAACCAATGTAGAAATTAGAGAACATATACGATGAGAAACCTCTATGGAACTTTGCAAAATAGACAGTCTGTCACTTTTTGATCAACAAAAGCAGTGTCTCTTGATAGCATATGCAACAGTGACTAGGCCCAGATGATTATTTACGAAACCTCTAGGCCCCGTTTGTTTTGGGAGATAGAATGGAGGGGATTGATAGTGAGGGGATTAATAGTGAGGGGATTGTTAGTGAGAGGATTGATAGTGAAGGGATTAATAGTGAGAGGATTGATAGTGAGGGGATTAATAGTGAGGAATTGTTAAATTATTTTTATATAAAATAATAAAACAAATAAAAAAATATAAAAAAATTAAACATTATATTTTTAAAAAAATTCCCAATATAAAAAAAATAAAAAAATTTCTAATCCCCTCATTATTTTTCTAATACCATCTCTACTTCCTCCTTACCAATCCCCCTTCCAAGGGGACTACTAATACCAAGGGACTAATAGTCTCCTCCCCATCTCTCAAAACAAACACCCTCATTAGTAATATCAAGGGATTGATAATCCCAATCCCCTCCCTATAACCCCAAACAAACGGGGCCCTAGTCTCCATATAGTTTTTGTACACATTTTCTCAAAGTAAAGGAATCAACACCACTATCATATTCTATACATGCCACTATCTACCACCAACACCACTATCATATTATATGCATTAACACAAATTTCCAGCACCACCCTTGGGTGGAGAGAAGGAACCATAAATTGCTAGAATCTTAAATAATAAAGGTGTTCATGAAAACCAACACTGCCAGCTAAATTAGACAGAATTAGTAATTTGATATGATGAGACAATCCACAATGCTCATTGTAATCTTTATAAATTGATTGCAACAAAAGTTCAAGGAGAATAATTACTTGCAGACACAACATCAATTAAGTATCCTGGAAGGAAATTGCTTAGAATGATAATACTCTGTTGAGAAAATCCCGTGGGTCTAGCGTCAAGTGCGACAAGCATCCTGAGCAGAGCACATAAATTGTCGAAAGCTGGGTTCGGTGTCTGAAATAAATAAATAAATAAAGGGGATGGGGCTACAGTAAGAAGTTTACTTTTGCAGACACATCAACAGTAACAGAAATAAATAATAATAATAATAATCAATGGAATCAGCGAAATGAGGAAGAAATAATACAATATAGAGTCTAAAAACGTAGTAAACAACAGATAATGAGACGAGGGTGATTGAGTCAACTCACTATCTGGTCAAGAACTACTTTCTCTAGTATCTGGAAAAGAAGACAATAATCACCCATCTGTAACAAGCAAGAGCAGACGGCACGAGTGATTGACTTAGAAATCCCACAATTTGAGATCTCATCATTCTCCAACATAGGACAACTCTTTTCTGCATAATACAAGCCACGCGTCATACTAAATATAACCAACTCATTAATTGAAGATCTATTTCAGAAGCAAAAAAATTCTCTCTTAAAAGAAATTATAAATAGTGATATTGGTAGATGGAGAAACAGGAAAGCATATTTTTCTTCTCCTGATAGAGAAGACAGTCATGAAGTTTCAACCACATTAGACATACAATAACTTTGCTTATAACCATAGACAACTGACAGAAAATCTTGTTTGCATGGAGGAGCTCAATATTTATAAGCAAACTCAAGGTCGAGTTCATTTTCTCTGTCGGTTTAGCATTTACTATTTATTGTATTTTTAATTAGAGGTTAATTAAATGTTTTTTAATTTATTTCCTTTTTCTTAGGGATTCTAGTTTCCTGTTTTTATTAGGGTTTCAAGCTTATAAATATTAAGTTTTTTGGCATTGTATTTTTCAACTTTGGAATAATATTGAGTGTTTAATGCTTTGGCCGTTGTATGAGGGTTGTGGCCCTTCAGCTCTTCCCCTCTCTTCTTTCTTGTCTTTCCCTAACACTGAAGATTCTATTAGAACACAGAATGCCTCAGTATTAAACAAAATAAGAGCAAACAACTAGGGCCTTCTTATTTAGGAATTTTGAAGCTCCATTTAAAGATAAATTAAGTGTAGAAAATTGGAGAGAAAGGAGAAAAAACGAGTTTAAAAATAACATTAGAGTCACCAGGCTTCATCACAGGAAAACAATAATAATAATAATAATAATAAAATTAACGGGACAAGCCATTTGGCATGTCGCATACGTGTCCCCGGCGTGTCTCCGTGTCGGATACCGCTATGGCTCCTATTTTGAAGTATCCATACTTCATAGAATACACCTCATTACAAAAGGTGAGCTTAAGCATTAATATTCATTTCTATTCATTTGTAGGTCCACAGGTACAAAAATCCAACCACTATTATAGCAAATCCTTTACACTAGTATAGAGTTTTAGATTAATAACAAAATACCTTTTCGGACTTTGGAATTGTGATGAGATGTTTGCTGAAGAAGCTCTTTCAATGTCAAACCTTTTTTGCTCACTGCCAAACCCGCCTTTTCTGATGCTACAACTCTGCTCAGGAAGGATAATGGCTGCTCATAATCCACAACATAGCACTTTCTTTAGGAATGTAATTCTTGTTCTTTTCAACAACATTAATTCAACTCAAACTTGTTGGCATTTCACGTAAACAGAAAAAGAAAAGAAAAGGAAAAAAAAAAAAGGAGTTCAGTTGTTATCTAATATATATATATATATACTAGATAATTAAGATTTGCTAAAATTGTTGCATTGTTTATCAATTTTTTTCATTTTTCCTTTCAGACATTTGGAACTGGGAATATTACTCTATTCCTCTTATTGGTATAGAATCATCTATCATGTAATTCAAAAATATGCCATGCCACTTCAATTCTATCTAGGAAAGTTCTATCATTTGAACGTTGACATTAAACATAAATGACATGAACTTAAACAACACAGGGAGCAAATATATATTCTATCTATACTATTATCTTCTATATCTATCTATACTATTATTTATGTGAAGGGACCTAAAGAGGGAGGCTAGGGTTTGAAAAAGAGGAAGAAACAAAAAGCTTCAAGGATGTCTCCCATGGGGATTCCTTCTCTTTCTACTTCCTTCCACTCCTCCATGAGTGGCTAGTCTTCTTTTCTAGGGTTTTGATGAAACCCTAGCCATGTAATTATGTAGTTTTCTTTTTGATTTTATATTATGTAAAGGTTTGAACCATTGTATGGTGTTTTAAAAATTCTTTATATATAATTTTCATTATCCTTTCAAATATTTAACTTTCTGTGATTGTTGAATATTATCCATACATGAGTTTTCTATTCCTTCACATTCAAGGTATGGGACGAACCATGCTACGAGGAACAAGTCGTATCACTACCCTAGTTTAGAGTGAACGATTCGTATTACTTGAGATGGTTCGTGCTCGTACATTGAATGTGATGATCTTCTTGTTAAATGCTTTGAGCTTGTAGTTGTGAAGTGATTAAGGCTGAAATGTACATCATTGAGGCCGTTAATTAGAATCTCTTAACTTCACTTGTTGGTCAAACTGTATATTTTATGTGTGTTGAGTGTCAATCAGGCTATACATCGTCGGAGCATAAAATGAGCAAAAAGTCAGAATTTGGGCAGAGTTGACTTTCCCGCACGTGCGTTGACTTTTCCCGCACGTGCGTGGACTTTTTCTGGGAAAGTCAAACCGACGTTTTAAACCTGTTTGGACGAGATTGGAAGCATAAAAAGACAAGAAAAAGGCTGGATTAGGGTTCTGAAATTGTTTTGACCTAAAGAGGGAGGCTAGGGTTTAAAAAAGAGGAAGAAACAAAAAGCTTCAAAGATGTCTCCCATGGGGATTCCTTCTCTTTCTACTTCCTTCCACTCCTCCATGAGTGGCTAGTCTTCTTTTCTAGGGTTTTGATGAAACCCTAGCCATGTAATTATGTAGTTTTCACATGGAGAGTTTTTGTTACATTAGCAGACGTTTGTAGCTTTCTAAAAGGTGTCAAGTCTCTCTACAATGTTTTATACTGCATCTCCTCTAGATTTAGAGATGGAAGTACAACAATGACATGTAGTGCCAACATTTATACATATAGATGTAGGCAGATAGACTGACCCAACATAAATGAACAAAAAGTACACACACAGACACACACATTTTTCGTGAAAAAGCAATTTCCCTTCTAACGAACCTAGAGGACCGGGAAGTGAGGTCCTAAAGTCTATATGTCCTTGCTACTGCATTTTAAGGTAAAGGGAGGAAGGCTAGGGCATCCATTTCAATA
>NW_021026456.1:341165-356172 GCF_004153795.1 Camellia sinensis
GAAATAGAGCATGTGCCTCATTCCGACAACGAAGCAGCCGATAGTCATCACTGGCTTCGGTGGAGAAAGGAGAGTTACTATCGGATGCGTAACAGTTGATTTAGCCGTTGGAGAGATTCGCTCGGCCACCAAGTTCCATATTATTGATTCTGATGCAAATTATCACATCATTCTAGGGAGGACCTGGATGCATAGATATGGGGCTGTACCATCGAGTTATCATTAGTGTGTTAAGGCTAAATGGGGAAAGAAGACTGTGACAATTCAGGCTACAGAAAGGCCTTTCGAGATCCATGAAGCTCATTATTCTGATGCCATCTACTTCACCGAACTGGCTGTCGAAGAAGTTCCCACCACCTCTAAGCCTCAAGGGGTCAAAATTCCTCGTTGGGAGGATATCAAAGATGACAAGGAGTCGATGGCAGAATCAAGTAAGTGGGCGATGTCTAGACCAGAAAGTCCGCCTATTCCTCGGAAGGTGATGAAAGTTCGAGAATGAGGCAAGATGGTGTACTATTTATGAAGGTGCGGGGGGTCGGTTTCTTCAGTCACCGACTCCGAGTTAAAAGAAGAGCCTCCTGACAATGTTATAGTAATAAAGCCTGAAGTGGCTCCAGAATGTATGCAAGATGGGCCTCAGCCTGAACAACTTATTGAAGTAGATTTGAGTGATGGACAAGATGCACTGAGGCCGGTATTCGTAAGTTCGAGCCTTAGCCCAGAGAAGTGGGAACAGTTGTTAAAGTTGATAAGCCGATACTCAGATGTGTTTGCTTGGTCATATAAGGAAATGCCCGGACTAGATCCTGACCTAGTCTCCCACTATCTTGATGTGTTCCCAAACTCCAAGCCAATTAAGCAAGCTGCTCGAAAATATCATCCAGATCTCGAAAAGAAGATTAAGGAGGAGATTGAAAAACTTCAACAAGATGGTTTCATCCGGCCAATACAGTACCCCACGTGGTTAGCAAACATCGTGCCAATAAAGAAGAAGAATGGTCAAATCAGAGTATGTGTAAACTTTCGAGATTTGAACAAATCTTGCCTGAAGGATGAATTCCCTATTCCTCACATCGACACCCTCGTGGATACTACCTCGGGACACCAGATGTTCTCATTCATGGATGGATTCAGTGGATACAATCAGATTAAGATGGCTGAAGAGGACGCAGAAAAGACCGCTTTTAGAACACCTCTCGGAAACTTCTTCTATACAGTCATGCCTTTCGGACTCAAGAATGCCGGTGCAACTTACCAAAGGGCTATGACTGCAATCTTTCATGACATGATCCATCATGAGGTGGAAGATTATGTTGATGATCTAGTGGTGAAATCCAAGAAAGAAGAGGACTATCTCCGAGACCTTGAGAAAGTATTCAAGAGGTGCCAGAAATTCAAAATGAGGATGAATCCTCTCAAATGTGCTTTTGGGGTGACGGCCGGGAAGTTCCTCGGGTTTCTTGTATATAGGCATGGTATCGAGGCAGATGAAGACAAGGTCAAATCTATCAGAGCAAGGCCTCCCTCGTATTCTCAGAAGGAGTTAAAGAAGTTCCTCGGGAAGGTGTCTTATATTCGGAGGTTTATCCCAGCACTGGCAGAGATCTTTGCGCCTTTCGGCTCTTTGTTAAAAGGAGATGCCAAGTTCGCGTGGAACCAAGAGCACCAAAAGGCCTTTGAGAGAATCAAGGCGGCCTTAACCTCGCCTCAGACCGTGATAGCCCCGCAACCCGGGGTCCCTCTAATGTTGTACCTAACTTCAACCCCCAAGTCTATAGGGGCATTATTGGTCTAAGATGTAGACGGAGCAGAACGCCCGGTGTATTACATCAGCCAGAAGATTCAAGGAGCAGAAGTTCGATATACTCCGATAGAGAGACATTGCTTAGCTTTGGTATTCACCGCCCAAAAGATCAGACATTACTTCTTAGCACATCAGATTCAGATTATTACTAGGAGTGATCCAAACCGATACCTCATCAGCAGGCCTACTATAACCGGGAAGGTGGCAAGATGGTTGTTAGCACTGGGTGAATTCGAGATCACATGTGTAGTCCCCAAGGCGATTAAAAGCCAAGCCTTAGCTGACCTCCTTGCTCAAATTCCAAGTGGTGACTATGAACCAGTGAATGAAGAAGTAAGAGGAGAGGTGCATGCAGCTATGGCTTCCGAGGAAAACTTTTGGACATTGAGCTTTGACGGAGCAGCAGCCGGAGGCTTGATAGCAGCTGAGAAGCACAATATCAAGAAGATTCAGATTCGGGGGGACTCAAAGTTGATAGTGAAGCAAGTTTCAGGACAGTTCGTCTTAAAGGAGCCTGCCTTGGCCACATATCGAACAACAGTCCGAAGGCTTCTTGACAAATTTCAGAAGGTCGAAATAGAGCATGTGCCTCGTTCCGACAACAAGTTTTCAGACGCCCTCGCTACATTAGGGGCAGGAGTTAATACCCTAGAGGAGGAGGCGACAATTATTATCAAGAAGAGAATAGAGCCTTCGATAATACCTGAAGACAAAGGCCTTCCGGAGGACTGGAGAGGAGAAGTCCTCGAACAACTCGGAAGCAAAGTTGGAAAATTGACTATGGCCAAGCTTGCCCAATTCATAATTATTCAAGGTGAACTTTACTTTTGAGGAGGTACCGGATTCCTAGCCCGGTGTGTTGGCCAACAAGAAGCAAGTTTCCGACTATAACAGATTCATGAAAAATCCTGCGGGGATAGGGATATTAGTCTGTACAGAAAGATCCAAAGACATGGCTATGATGGTGCATGATGGCCATAACCCGAGCAACTGGTGAAAGCTTTCCAAATGATCTTGCAACTCTAGGGGCAAATTTCAACATTCCGTAGAAGAAGTCTATCTATGACATTTACAGTTTGCATTTACTACATTGTCCAAGAAGTTCTATCTTTCTTATGTCATGAAGAAATTTATTTCCTCCATATTATGTATCTCCATTAAAAGTTATTTTCTCTACATTGTATATCTTCATGGTGTTATGTTGCTTGAAACAGTTTTCAATTTTTGTTGCCCCTCAAAGAAGAAAAAGAAATGGTAGACTCAGTTACCATCCTGAAGGGAGTTTTCTTGACACAGTAGAAGTATACTTCCACTCGGACCTCCGAAGAGCAGTCATGGCTTCCATCAGTGCAAGCTTCGAGGGATAGCCTTTGCTTCCATTAGCTGCCGAAGTAGAAGTGCACATCCACTCAGACTTCCAAGGGACAACCTTGTTTCAGCTCGGACTTCTGAGGGAGAGCCTTGTTTCTGCTCGAACTTCAGAGGGACAGCCTTGCTTCTGCTCGGACTTCTGAGAGACAGTCTTTACTTCTGTTGGTAGAAGCTTGGTATCGGACTTCCGAAGAATAGCCCTTACTTCTGTCAGTTCAAGCTTTAAGGATCTTTCTTGTTGAAGTAGAGTGTGTTCTCCGCCTCGGACTTTCGAAGAACAGATCTTGATTTCATCAATACGAGCTCCGAGGATCTTTCTTTTCAAAGTAGAGTGAGTTCTTACTCGAACTCCCGAGGGATAGCCTTTGCTTCCATTAGCTGCCGAAGTAGAAGTGCACATCCACTCGGACTTCCGAGGGACAACCTTGTTTCTGCTCGGACTCCTGAGGGACAGCCTTGTTTTCGCTCGAACTTCTGAGGGACAGCCTTGCTTCTACTCGGACTTCTGAGAGGCAATCTTTACTTCTGTTGGTGCAAGCTTGGTAGACTCGGTTACCTTCTAGAGGAATCTTTCTTGCCAAAGTAGGGTGTGTGCTACCTTCGGACTCCCGAGAGACAGTCTTGCTTCTGTTCGGACTTCCGAGGAACAGCCCTTGCTCTCATTAGTACGGGTTCCAAGGGCCCCGAGGTCGTGGATTTCAATCAAGAATTCATTTTCCTGAAATAGCAAAGCCAAGAAACGAGATAAATAATATCAATTTCAGATCATGATTCAGGCATTATCAGAATAGAGCAACATCAACAAATAATAATGATCTATTTAAGCTACAACAATTCTATTCCTCCAGGCGAGTTCATGATAAATGCCAACAAGCCATATTCAAGTCAAGTTCATCAATAGAATTTCGTAGCTCAGACATGGATTTGAAATCTGTTTTCTTCAAGTTATATAAATCAGGGCAGGGTCGTCAACAGAGTATTACCTATCTCAAGTAAAAAATTGCAAATTCTCGGAGTATTAAATCAAGTTGTACAAGGGCCAAAACTTACCCAGATTTTTGAAACCCGAAATCAAGAGAAGAAAGTTTTTGAAAAAAAAAATGAAATTAGTTGAGAGGAAGACCAAGGCCCACCAAAAATGAAGGTCCAAAAATGGGTTTCAGAGCAGGTCGGTGGAGGCGTGAGCAGCATGCGTAGGGCCAGCACAGGCAAGACCGCAAACGTGAGATGTATACACCCAAGGCCGACGCCGAACTAAGCAGTGCTAGGCAGGCCCACACACACGTCGCGTTGAAAGGGCGACGTGCATAGTCGGCGTTGGACGATCAAGTCCGAAAGCAGCGTTGGACGATCGAGTTCGGACGCAGCGATGGTGCCGTAGAGGAGTTGGTGACCACACACGATGCGTTGAACGGGCGACGTGTGTGGTGGGTACCGGAACAACAGTCAAGGCTGGCAGAGAGGTCGCAGCAAAGAGGTCGACAGTGGGTTGGCGATGAAGCTGTTGTGGTGGACGGCAGCAGCAGACGGTGTGCAAGCGACGGAGTAGCTGGGCAGACCGACGCCGCGTTGAAAGGGCAGGCGTGGTCGGCATTGGCCAGATCACGGCTGAAGATGGTGGTAAAGTTACAGGTGGTCGCCGATGGAGCAGGACCGAGATCTGGTGTATCCATAGCTCAAAAGCTGCGTCATTAAGCCAAGATGAAATACCGATAACAGCGGGGCTTGGAGCTGCACAGCGTGCAAATTGAAAAAAAAAAAAAAAATTCGTTAGTGAGGTGAGGTGTAGAGTGAGCACTGTGGAAGCATGGCACAGCCCCGACGAGGACGACGCACAGCCGAACCAACGACGGCACTATTTTGGCGAGGTTGGAAAATGATGACGTTGCAGAGGAGTCGGCATCGGTGTGTCGGTGACGTCGGTGGTCTTCAGTAGTTGCAAAGCAAGCTGGCCACGATTTGGCCACGATTTGGTTTGGTAGCTGAGGAACGCTGAAGAAGAAAGCTGGGTGCCGAAATGGGTCCTTGAATTTTGATCTCCTGTACACAAAATAAAAAAAATTCGTGGTCTCTGCTTTCTTGATTTAGAGAAGCGGCGGCGGTGGTCTTCAAATGGAGTGCAAAGCAAGCTTGGGTCTTGTCCCAGTGTAGAGAGAGGAGGAGGGTAACGAAGAAGACCCAGATGTAGTAGTAGAAATGGTTATGCCAGAGCTTGATGGAGAGGATCAGAAAAGTTTTGAGGCTGTTCAGCCGACATGGCTATGTCAAAAAGGTGAGAGGTATTGATTAGGGTTGTTATCCCTTTCTTTAAATAGAATAAAAAAAGGGGTGTGATGGCATATCCTCTCAAATATTCTGCATATATATATATACATATAACGGCCCAGTTCACGGTTTTCCAATTTAAAGAAAAAAAAAAGTGGGTTTCCACTTTTGTAAAGAGAGAGATCACATGGGTCATCATGATATAGGACCTGTTTGTTTTTATCTTCGGAGGAGAGAATTAGATCCAAAATAGACAATCTCGTGCACGCGTCCCTAGGTAGGCCGCTCGTTTAGGCAGTTGGTTGGGCCACTAGTGCGATGTATGGTTGGGCCGCACGTGTTGGTGAAACTTGGCCGCATCGTGACGGTGGTCTGGTGGACTCGTCGATTTTTCACGCGTCTCGCTCGGAGAATCTGATTTCGCGCCCATCTTTTGTTGAATTTTCATTATTTCCTGTCAAATCTATACAAGTGCAACGAAACATCATCATCTTCCACCTTAAATAATAAAATTTAATAAGACCAAAAAATGTCAACCTATAGTGGCCTCCAATGTGTAACTCTTTCGGTCCTACATCAAAGAAGGTAGAGATAGTATTAGAAAAAAATAGTGAGGCAGATGTAGAAAATTTTTTATTTTATATGGAAATTTTTTTAAATACTTAATGCTTTATTTTATATTATTTTATTTGTTTTATTATTTATATAAAAATAATTAACATTCCCTCACTAATGTAATTCCCCTCACTAACAATCCCTCACATTAGATCCGTTCACTATCATATACCTCCCTCATTCTTCATCTCCGCAAAACAAACGGCGGCCAAGGTGTGTTTGGAAATTGGTTTTTTAGTAGTAATGTTCTTGTCGACTTTTTTTTTAGGAATCCTTTTTTTAACTTTAGGATTTTTAGAATTTAACTTTTAGATTTTTAGAATTACTCAACTAGGCAATATAGAAAACAAAAAATAAGAAAATGTTTTAATAAAAATCTATTTGGTTTGAGTTTTTCTGAATTCACTTTTAGGAAAATTAGAAAACTTTTTTGTTTCCGTATTTTTTTTGTTTTTATCTGCAATTTTTTTATAATGTTGTAAGTAATTTTTATTATAGTATACCACCATTCACATAAATTACAGCTTAAAAAATTATAATTATTGTAAAAATAATCAATATAATACCAAAATGATAAAAAAATTTTAAAAAATTCAGAATTGCATTATTCCTTGTGTATTTATTGATTTTTTTAAATATTTTTTTTTACAATATTGTACCTATTTTTATACATTCATAGTAAGGTACAATCTAAGAAAAAATTTATTTAAACTTAGAAATATATTCAACAATAAAATAATAATATATATACTATATATATATGAAAAATAAAACTTAATTTTCAAAAATTAATAGCGAGGTGAAATGATTTTTTTATCCTCTTTTTACCATATGATAATTTTGACGCAAAGAGTCTGCGACCCAACCCAAGCAAGTTTTAGCTAACCACCCAATTCATTGTGAGCGCTGATTGTGGCGGCTTAGGTATTGAAGTTGGCACCTATTCTATTTGTGTTGGAGAGCAGACTACCAAAAGGAAACTTACCTTGATAAGTTCGCCCCAGAGTCTTCCTGAATTAAATGAATGTACAAATCCAAGCCCGTTGGGCAAGCCCACGTTACATTTTGGCCCAACCCAGTCCACCAAAAATAAAGTTCGTTAATGGGCTTAGATATGATTTTTTTGGTTCAGTCTGGGCCGACCGGTCCTTGTATATGTAGATTTTATTTTTATTTTTGGTCTTCATCGCAATTATTATTTTTTTTTTTTTTGGTGAAACACTAATAAATGTCAAGCAGTGATCTTATGAACTGTTTGGTCATCATTTTTTTTTTATAGACCCAAAGGTCTCATTCTATTGTGAATTACATAAACAGCAAAAATATAACCACGTGTGACTTATGTGTTGAGGAAAAATATGCTGAAAATTACTAAACGTAACACTTTAAACAAAAAATGCTCAGCATATTTTTTCCAAATGTAAACACTTCAATGTACCACACTAAATTACTAAATATAACACTTTAAAAAAAATTCTTAGCATATTTTTTCCAAACGTAACACTTCAATGTATCACACTAAAAAATCTCTTTAGTGTACTTTTTTTAATGTAACACTCCAATCGATGTAACACACAAAAACTGCCTTACTGTGATTTTCAAAACATAACACTCTAATTATAAACACACTAAAAAACCCTCTTAGTGTAATTTTCAAACATAATATATTCCAATTAATGAAATACACAAAAATTTATTTATTGTGTTCCCAAGCATAATCTTTCAATGTAACACACTAAAAAATATTTAATAATACTTTTTTCAACATAATAACATAACATTTTAAAATGTTCATTGTAAATGGTTATTAACTCTATCTACTTTTACATGTATTTAGTAAAAAGTCATAAAATCAACTAAAATAATCAATGATCAACCGTGGCGTAAATATATGTTCTTGAAATAGATATGATTATTTGAATGAATGTCGTGATCTCTCTATTACTATAATTTCAAACATAATAACATTTATTTTAAAAAATCATTATGAATTATTTATTCACTGCTATCTATCGCTACATGCTTTCAATAAAAAATTAAAAAAATCAATAAAATATCAATTATCATAAAGTGGGTAAATATTGTCTTGAAAAGGTAATATATGTTTTAATTTTGAATTTGATGTCATGGGTCAGTTTACAATAATTATTTTTTATTAAGGTTGTGTTTAATTTATAAATTTACAAAAAAAAAAAAAGAAAGAAAAATAAAAATATATATATAAAATATAATAAAATATAATTATATCTCGGTTACATCTCACCAATTTTTATTAATCATGACTATGATCACATGATATAAGACTCCTTCTTTCATTTTGAGCAGACTAATAAAAAAGTGCTGTACGGGAAAGAAATAAACATTCTCGTATAATTCCTGTTGATCAAGTGCTGAGCTCCTCTCGCAGTCGTCGCCTTTATTACCTGAAAACACAAACGTGAGCTTAGCCGGCGGGTGGTGCCGGAAACCTCTCGATGCCTAGGTCAGTAAAGCTTGACAAATAAGACAAAAGACTCTGTGTATTCAGAAAGCAAAGTTGTGTGTTACCACTCCCCAAATGTGATGTTTGTGAGCTTTTATAGGTTTCGTGTGGCACAATCCTAGGTAGGACTTCTACTCCTTCATGCAGAGTCCTCCTAGGATTCATATTCCTGAAAGATAATGCTTATCCTTCAACACCCCTTCACTGCTTAAACCAACAAATGAGATGGTTTTTACCATGGCCGAACCACAACATGACCGAAATAAAACTGGCTATGCTGAGCCACAGAGTAGTCGAACTATCCTTAGTTCGGTTCTTCCTTTTACTCCTCCTTATTCAGTTCTCTCATGTACAACCCATGGTATGTTTAGACCGAACTAACGATTCGTGACCGGTATAACTCCAAGACCGGTCTAACTTCAAGTGCTTCCGGACCGAAGTAACTTTACACGTATCTTAGGCCGAGTTATTTTTGTACCTCTCTTGGGCCGGAGTAACTTTACGGCCTTTTTTACTCAGCCCTTTGTATTGTGGGCTACTATGACCATCTTATAGTTCGGCCCAATTTTCACCAAAAATTACCCTCTCAAGTGCTATAAAAATGTTAAAAGTCTAAACACAATCACCATTGTTTGGTTTAAGTCAACTTTGAGAAAATTGAAATATTTTGGTTCTTGTTTGGTTTGTGTTTCTCAAAAAAATTTAGGAAAAATATCTATAAATAAGTTTTTCAAAAGTAAACAAACTAAACAAATTTTCCCAAATTTTTTTTCCAAAACTTGTTTGGTTTACAAGTTTTCCAAACAAATCTCTCTCTCATACATATAAAAATCAATCACTTTTTCCAAAACTTTCTCTCAAAATAATTTTCAAAAACATCTTTGAAAAAAACCTAACCCAAATTTTCGTCCTTTTTATTCTCAAAACATGTTTCTCAAATACAAACCAAACCAATTTATTTTTAATATTTTAGTGAAAATTTTTTAATATTTTTCCTTAATTTTTATTATTTTTAAATATATCTAATCTAAATACATTTAAACAGTATAATACTTGTAATTATTTTTTTAAAAAAACACCCAATACAAAAAATAAGAAAATTCAATACATTTTCGTATTTTGTTATATTCAATAAATTTTTTTAACAGATTTTTGAATAATTTTTTTTTTTATTTTTTAAATATATTAAGTAAGTAGATCTAAAAATTAAAAAAAATTAATTATATAATTTTAAAAAATTATAAAAAATACAAAAATATAAAAAAATTTCAGAAAATATTTTTAGAAACTGAAAATCATTAAATAATTTTATTTTAAAAAAATTATTAATTAATCTTGAGACACTACGTAATTATGTCTTAAACTAATCACAACTCCTTATATCTTCTCATACCCTTCATTTACTTAAAAACAAAATTATAAATCTCACAAACTTTTACAAATTAAGCTGAACTAACCAATAACTTTACCATGCTGTGAAGAGGGTAACAAAAAAAAATATTATTTTATTTATTAATTTATTTAAATTTTTTTTTGAACAAGAGGATAACAAATTTGATTTGGCATTTATTGTGTTTGATTTTTTTTTTAACGACTCATTTATTTTGTTTGATTGATGGAGTAGTTTCTATCCACGTGACACTGCAATTAGCATTGTCGTGTAGTCTGATGTCATTCCGTTTGAACTCATGCCTTGTGCCAAAAATTGTGCAAATGTGTGAAAAGATGGAGGGTTGTTTGGGTATCTTAAATAAGTGTATTTTTAATTTTATGAATTAAAAGTTAAGAAAAAAAATAATTATTTGGGATAATTTTTAAAATTTTTATAAAAAATGTATATTAAAATTAAATAATAAATTAGTGTATAGGAAAAGATTAGATGGAGATATTGATAGCTGTTTGAAATTTAGTACATATGTTCGTTATGTTTTGGCAGTGTAGAGGCCTGGCGGGGAATGTATTATTTGCTTTTTCGGCATTGAGGTTTCGAAGACGGACCTATGTTGTTGGGCACGACATACACGCCGTGATCTGCTTTTCGCAATTCGTAAATGCCCGACATAAGCAATAATCATTGCTCCCCAGCCATCTACACTGCCAGACTCTGTACCTAAATTCAGCACTATCATTATAACTCCATCAATCTTTTCCATTCTACCAACTTAATATTTAAGATTTTTTAATATAGCATTTTTTTATAAAATTTTAAAATGTATTCCCAAGATATATTTATTTTTTTTTCTTTAACTTTTTAATTGCAATAAAATCTAAAAATACATCTATTTAAGATACCCAAGACAACCCCTCCCATCTTTCAAACAATTGCCCACATATTTTGGCACAAGGCATGAGTTTCAACGGTAATGACATCATTGACTACACGATCTAAATGCTAATTGCAGTGTCACGTGGATAGAAACTATTCTCCACTCATCATAACAAAAATATGATTGTCACGGTTTAAACAAAAAAGTCAAACATCAATAAATGCCAAATCAATTTGTTTATCCTCTGTTCAAAAAAAAAATTAAATAAATAAATAATATAAGATAAATAATTTTTTTTTTGTTATCCCTCTTCACAAGCTATGGTGTAAGTTTATGTGGTTGTTTCAAGCATTTAATTTGTAAACAGTTGTGAGTTTTGATAAATTTTGTTTTAAAGTAACATGAGGGTATGAGAAGATTATAAGTGTAGTTGTGATTAGTTTAAGACAATAATACGTAGTGTTCCTCCAGTATTAATTAATAATTTTTTTAAAATAAAATCTTATTTTATATTATTTTCAGTTTTTCTAAAAAATATTTTCTGGAAATTTTTTTAATTATATTTTAAATATTTTTTATAATTTTTTAAAATTATATTAATTAATTTTTTTTAATTTTTAGATCTACTTAATCTTAATATATTTAAAAAATAACAAATAAATTAATTTCAAAAAAATCTGTTAAAAAAAAATTTATTGAATATAACAAATACGAAAAAATGTATTGAATTTTCTAATTTTTTGTATTGGGTGTTTTTCTTTAAAAAATAACTTACAAGTACTATATACTGTCTAAATGTATTAGATCTAGATATATTTAAAATAAAAAATTAGAGAAAAATTTAAAAAATTTCACTGAAAAATATTAAAAATAAATTGTTTGGTTTGTTTTGAGAAACCATGTTTGAGATAAAAGGACGAAAATTTGTTGTTAGGTTTTTTTCAAAAAGATGTTTTGAAAATATTTTTTGAGAGAAAGTTGTTGGAAAAAAGTGATTGATTTATATATGTATGAGAGAGAGATATTTGTTTGGAAAACTATGTAACCAAACAAGTCTTTGTGAAAAAAATTATGGAAAATTTGTTTTAGTTGTTTACTTTTGAAAAACTTATTTAATAGATAATTTTCTCCTAAATTTTTTCACATTGAGAACACACAAAACCAAAACAAGACCAAAATATTCAATTTCTTCTCCAAAAGTTGACTTAACCAAACAATGGTGATTTGTGTTTAGACTTTTACACATTTCATATAGCATCTTGAGAGGGTAATTTTGGTGAAAATTGGGCCGAACTAGTAAGATGGTCATAGTAGCCCACAATACAAAGGGCTGAGTTTAAAAAAGGCCGTTAAAAGTTACTCCCGGCCCAAGAGAGGCGTACAAAATTACTCCGGCCTAAGAACGTTGTAGAAGTTACTTCTCGGTACCGGAAGCACTTGAGTTAGACCGGTCTTGGAGTTATAACCGGTCACGAATCGTTTAGTATCGGTCTAAAAAACATACCATGGGTTTGTACAGAGAGAACTGAGATAAGAGGAGTAAAAGGAAGAACCGAACTAAGATGTTCGACCTACTTCTGTGGCTCAGCATAGCCAGTTTTTTCGGTCATAGTGTGGTTCGCCATGGTAAAACATCCATTTTTTAAGCATAGTGAAGGGGGTGGTTGCAAGGGATAAGGCAATATCTTCGGAATAATGAATCCTAGGAGGGACTCTGCATGAAGGTAGTAGGTCCTACTAGGATGTGCCCCACGAAACCTAAAAAGCTCACAAACACACATTTGGGAGGTAACACACAACTTTGCTTTCTGAATACACGAGCTTTTGTCTATTTGGTCAGCTTACTGACACTACGGCATGCGGAGAGGTTTCGCAACACACCGCCGGCTGCTACGCTATTGTTTTTCGTCAGAAAGGTAAATAAGCGACGACGTACCGAGGGCAGCTCAGACTTGATCAACAGGATTATACGAGAAATGTTTATTTTCTTTCCCTACAGCACTTTTTTATAGCTCTGCTCAAAATGAAGTGAGTTATTATATATCATGTGATACATGCATGATTAAAAATTGGTGAGTTGAACCGGAAATATAATATTATTTTATTTATATTTAATATATATTTTTTATTTTTCTTTCTTTTTTTTTTTTTTGTAAATTAATAAATTTAAACACAACCTTAAAAAAAATATATTGAATTTGTAATAGACCATGACATTCATTTCAAAATTTTATATCTAATTTTTCAAGACATATATTTAACGCCACGTTTGATATATTGATATTTTAAATTGATTTTTTTAATTTTATTGAAATAGGCAATGTAGCGGATAGATAGAGTGATTAATAATTCATAAATGATTTTTTAAAATAAATGTTATATGTTGAGATTATAGTAATAGAGTCATCGACATTCATTCAAAAATTCCATATCTTTTTCAAGCATATATTTACGCCACGGTTGATCATTGATATATCTTTAGTTGATTTTACTGACTTATTTTACTAAAAATACATAGTAAAAGAGATAGGTGAATATAACCATTTACAATGACTTTTTAAAATGTTATGTTATTATGTTATGAAAAAAGTATATTAATTTTTTTCCGTGTGATTTACATTGAAACTTATGCTTGCGGGAAAAACACAATAAATAATTTTTGTGTATTTCATTTATGGAACTATATGTTTGGAAAATTAACACTAAGAGGGTTTTTAGTGTGTATATATAGAGTGTTATGTTTTGAAAAATCCAGTAAGGGAGTTTTTGTGTGTACATCGATGGTAGGTTACATTTAAAAAAAAGTATCCACTAAAGAGTTTTTTAAAGTGTGATACATTGAAGTGTTACGTTTGGTAAAAAATAATGCTAAGAATTTTTTTTTAAAGTGTTATATTTAGTAATTTAGTGTGGTTACATTGAAGTGTTACATTTGAAAAAAATAGCTGAGAATTTTTTGTTAAAGTGGTTACGTTTAGGAATTTTCCAGCATATTTTTCCTCAACCACATAAGTCACACGTTGGTTTATATTGCTGTTTATGTAATTCACCAATAGAATGAGACCTTTGGGTCTATAAAAAAAAATCGATGACCAACAGTTCATAAGATCCTGCTTGACATTTATAGTGTTTCACCAAAAAAAAAAAAAATAATAATTGCGACTGAACCAAAAAATAAAAAATAAATCCTAACAATATACAAGGAACCGGTCGGCCCAGACTGAACCATTAAAAATCAATATCTAAGCCCATTAACGAAACTTTTATTTTGGTGGACTGGGGTTGGGCCAAAAATGTAAACGTGGGCCTTGCCCAACGGGCTTGGGATTTTGTAAACTCATTCATTCAGGAAGGGCTCAGGACGCGAACTATCAACGGTAAGTTTCTTTTGAGTAGTCTTCCTCCAACACAAATAGAATGGTCCAATTCAATACCTATGCCCCAAATCAGCTCAAATGAATTGGGGTTAGTTTTCTAAACTTGGCTTGGGTGGGTGCAGCTCTTTTGCGCCAAATTATATATGGTAAAAGAGAGATAAAAAAAATAATTCACTCGCTTTAATTTTTGAAAAATGTAAGTTTTTATTTTTTCATAATATATGTACTATATATATTTTATTTTTAGTGAATATTTCATAATTTTAAATAAATTTTTTTTAGATGTACCTATACTTGAATGTATAAAAAAAGTAAAAATATTTGCTAAAAAAAATATTTTAAAAAATCAATAAATTACACAGAATATGAAAAAATATACTGAAATTTTTATAATTTTTTTATATTTTGGTTTATTTATTTGAATTATTTTTACAATTTAATTTTTTAAGTGTATTTATGGAGGTGTATCTAAAATTAAAAAAATTACTACAACATTAAAAAAATTCTAATAAAAACAAAAAAAATACGGGAAACAAAAAGTTTTTAATTTTCTAAAAAGTGAATTCAGAAAAACTCAAACCAATAGATATTTAATTTTAAACCTTTTTTCTTTTTTGTTTTCTAATTGGCCTAGTTGATAAAATTCTAAAATCTAAAAAGTTAAATTCTAAAAATCTAAAAGTTAAAAAAAGGATTCTCTAAAAAAAAGTCGACAAAGAAAATTACATAAAAACCAATTTCAAACACCTTGGGCCCGTTTGTTTTGGGAGATAGAATGGAGGGTATTGATTAGTGAAGGGATTAATATGGGGGGTTGTTAGTGAGG
>NW_021026456.1:356222-368647 GCF_004153795.1 Camellia sinensis
TATTTTTCGGGTTTTAAATTGTAAGAAAGAATGGTGGATTTTGTTCTTTAGCTTCCATATATATGTATATATAAATAAAGAACCTGATTGATTTTAGTGGTTTCAAATATTTGAGAAAGAAAAAAAATGTGTGTAGCCGTTATCTCTTCAAGAAAATGGGTGTTTTTATTTATTTTTAGTTTCATATGTTGTAAAAAAAAATCAGTTGCATTAAAAAAAAATAAAAAAGAGAGTTAAAAATAAAAAAAAAAATAAAAAAAGAGTTATTTATTTATTTATTTTTAATATTATTTATCCTTAGACTCTGTCAAGACCAAATATTCTTGAAGACGTAATGTGAAGCATGGCTGATAAGGTGAAATTATGCATGTCCGAGAAAATTACAATTCTCATACACGCAGGGCAAATGTAAGAGGAGTTAAGTTTAACCACTAAATTAATTAGGCCCAATAATCCAAGTTGATGGGCCAAATTTATCGCAAGTCCAAGACCGGTGGGCCCAGATTTATCGCCATCAAACGGCTGAATGGCTCTAAGCCTCGAAAGGGTTCGGATCCACGAACTTAGAGACTTACTCGGGCCCGGACTCGAAAAGGGTATTAGGCAAGCCTAGAGATCCGAGGCACTCGGACTCGAAAGGGTTCGGATCCACGAACCTAGAGGTCCGAAATACTGGCTTCGAACGGATTCAGACGCAATCTAGAAGTCGCTCCGTTATGAGTCCCAGAACACTTGCGGGTCGGAGCTTTCCGGGATCTACGCACCAGAACCATGGGTGTAATGGAGTTCGAACAAAGGACCCGATCCGAGGACGGTGAGTGGAGACAAATTCACTTTCGGTTAAACTAGCCTATACCGCGGTCGAGGTGGCACGACCCCGGGGGGCCATGAGACTCGGCAATATTTTGCGGCAGGATGTCCTCTGGGACTACCCTGACCCTTTGGGATGATTGGGATCATTGGTTAGGTGTGGCTAAGAAGAAGGGTTCGCCGAAGGATTGATCTCCTCTTCGGGTTTTCTCATCTCGGAGAAGTCACCTCCTCGGAGAGGTCACCTCCTCGGACAAGGTGGTTAGAGAGAATATCCCCTATGTGCCTTGCACATGGGCTCCATCCTACATCATGAGGTGCCTATAAATAGCACCCACCCATAGCTTTACAAGGGATGAATTTTGGAGATTTTTTAACCCTTGGGAAAAACTAATTTCCCTTCTCCATTATCAACCTTGAGAGTGAAAGTGGAGATCGATGGAGAGCCTTGCCATTATTCTATTCTCTAGCCATTTTGCCTTCTTCTTCACCCAATCTCTTATCTCCATCATCTCCTTTGTTGTTGTGTTTCTAAGTTGAGATTATTGAAGAATCTAAGCCTCTTATCATATTCTGAGAATTCGAAGTGAGGAATTGTTAAATTATTTTTATATAAAATAATAAAACAAATAAAAAATATAAAAATTAAACATTAATATTTAAAAAAAATTTCCAATATAAAAAAAATAAAAAAATTTCTAATCTCCTCACTATTTTTCTAATACTATCTCTACCTCCTTGATGTAGGCCGAAAGGTACCACATTGAGGCCACTTAGGTTACATTTTTTGTCTTTTAATTTTATTTATTTGGTGGAGATGATGTGTTTCGTGCACTTGTATAGATTTGACAGGAAATATGAAAATTCAATCAAAAGAGGGCGCGAAATCAGATTCTCCGAGCGAGACGTGAAAAATCCGAGTCCACCAGACCACCGCACGTGCGGCCAAGTTTCACCACACGTGCGGCCCACCATCGCACGAGTGGCCCAAACCACTGCACGAGCGGCCTACCTAGGGACGCGTGCACGGACTTTTTGGTCTATTTTGCTCCGAATAAAAGACAGAAAATCAATCACAGTTAGGGTTCGAAACTTGAATACAGAAAAGACGGAGGCTAGGGTTCCAAAGGAGGAGACACTACCAAAGCTTGGAAAACACTTCCATGGGGGCTTCTTCTTCATCTTCTTCCTCTTTCCACTCCTCCATGAGTGGCTAGTTGTCTTTTTTAGGGTTTTGATGAAACCCTAGCCATGTAATGGAATTTTTCACGAGCTTTCATTGTAACTTGGTTTGAATGAATGTATGGATGTTTTAGAAGTTTATAAATAATTGTTTCGTTCTTCTCTTCAAGCATTTTACTCTCTGTGATTGTTTAATGTTTTTCATACATTAGTATTCTTTGTGTTTGTATTCAAAGTACGAGACGAGTCATGCTATAAGAGACGGGTCGTTTTGCTAACATAGTTTAGAACAAACGACTCGTACTACTCGGGATGATTCGTGCCTGTACATTGAATGCAACAACCCTCTTGATCAATATTTCAAACTTGTAGTTGTGAAATATTGTATAATTCAAACCGAATTGCGATTGATGGTTGATGTTACGTCTCATTCATGTGGTTAGTGGTGAATTCTCTACCCTAGGAATTTTTTTCCGAAAATTAATATCTCAAACCCTAGTTTTTAATTGTCAATATAATTCTTCAATTTTATTTAATTGCTGTTTAGGTATAGAATCAATCTTATCGTTTTAATCAAAATTAATTTAGGAATTTTGCGATTGAATTAATTTAATTTCACAATAGTACCTGTGGATCGATACCTGGACTTACCATTATTTTGATCGAATTTGGTATAGTTTAGTATTTAATTTTGGTGTGTTCAACGACTCATCAAATTTTGGCGCCTTTGCCGGGGACTTCTGGCGAAATTAGTTAATTTAAAGTTACATTCTTACTTTAATTTTTTAGCTTAGGATTTTAAGCTTTTGGTGTTGCTAAGTGTGTAGAGCGTTTGAAATTAGAGCTATCATTGAAGTACAAGCGGAGCGCAGCCGAGCTTAAATAAAAACCGCAGCACTAAAGTGAGTAAACAGAAGCAAACACTCACAAGCAAAGCACCAAAGTGCTAAAACGAAAGTCAAAGCTCAAATAGAGGTTGGAAACAACGTCTACACGTCAAGCATCCGCAAGACGAGTAAAACGTTTTCGTTAAACCGCTGTGAGTATTTCTTCCTTTGGTATTTTGCTTTCATACTTAGTGCACAGAGTCGGAACTTGTTGTGTGTGTTTGGGTAGTGTATGCACGGGCGTCGTTCTTGTCGCCCTGAATTGTGGAGTTTGGACCTTGAACTAGAAAGGACCCTTAGGAGACTTAGGACCTCTGCCCGTATTCCTAGGCTTGAATATTCATACATTGAGCCATTAGAGATGGCAGATCCTAATGTCCCGAATGTGCCCAACCGGACACTTAAGGATTATTTTACACCCACTGCATATATATCACCATCATGCATCCAATTACCCAATATCACTGCTGCTCATTATGAGATTAAGTCCAGCACCATACAAATGCTCCCATCATTCCATGGACTAACTCATGATGATCCTTATAAGCATTTGAATGAATTTCTAGAAATTTGCTCGACAGAGAGGATCCAGAATTTCACAAATGAAGCCTTAATGTTGTGATTGTTTCCATTCTCGTTAAAGGATAAAGCCAAACACTGGCTAAATTCTTTACCTGCTAATTCAATCACAACTTGGGACCAATTACAGCAACGGTTTTTGGAGAAGTACTTTCTCATAGGTAAAACCAACCAACTTAGGCGAGCCATCACAAACTTTGCTCAAATGGATGGCAAGCAATTCCATGAGACGTGGGAAAGACTTAGAGACCTTCTCCAACAGTGTCCTCACCACCAAGTTCCTAATTGGCAACTTGTTCAAATATTGTATTATGGCTTAACTGAGCCGCACTGCCAAATGGCGGATTTGTCCTTTGGTGGGACATTTATGGCTAAAAATGATGCCGAGGCATGGCAATTTTTTGAGAACTTAAGTGATAATTCCCTTCACCAAGCCTCCGCAGCCCGGCAAGTCTGGCAACCCGTAGTTGGAGCCCCAAAAAGATGGGGCATTTATGAGGTCGGGCAAAACCTAGAGTTAGCCCAACAAGTAGAGGCACTGTCCCGCAAGATGGACCAATTATTAGCTACGGGACATGTGTTATTTGTTCGAGCCCTGCTCATGACTTAAGTGAGTGCCCTTCGGCATCACAATTTCCGGAGTTAATCCAAGAGCATGTGAATGCGGCTCAAGGATTCTCCAACCCGGGTAATGATCCATACTCCAACACATATAATCTGGGATGAAGAAATCACCCTAATTTCTCATGGAGACCCCCTTTACAAGGCACTTCTTACAATCCTCCACCACCAAGGCAGAATTTCAATAATTTTGCCAACCAATCATCCTACCGACCACCGCAACCTTATCGACCCCCACAACCGTACCGGCAACCACAACCCCCGCCTGTTCCTCAAGGCAACTCTGCCTTTGAGACTCAGGTGTTGGAAGTTCTCTCAGAACTTAAGGGGTTAGCACCGATAGTTCACTCCCACACTCACTTTGTTGCCAAGATAAAGACCCAATTAGGTCAAATGGCTATCAACATGAATCAGAGAGAGGAGGGAAAATTACCAAGTCAAACTGTAGCCAACCCTAAGGGACAATACGGGGTAGAGAGTTCGGGTGGGAATGGTAAGCAACATGAGCAAGTGCAGGCGGTGGTTGCTTTAAGAAGTGGTAGGACGTTAGAGCCTCAGTTAGTTGCGTCTGATGCAACTGGAGTTAGGAAGGGTGACCACGGTGGTTCACCTAGTGAAAGCAAGGGTGAGGGGGAAACACTTAAGAGGGATGACTTAGTCCCTAGTACTTCACTTGAGCCCAAGGCACCATATGTGCCTAAGGCACCCTTTCCCCAATGCCTTGATACACCGTCCCCTTTTAATAAGAAGGCAGTATCTATGGAGGCAATGATGGAGGTCTTTAAACAGGTAAAAATCAACCTCCCCTTATTGGAGGTGATTAAGCAAGTACCATCATATGCTAAATTTCTGAAGGACCTATGTACGCAAAAGCGTAAATTTAGGACACATGTGTCCCAAAAGGTCCTACTCACGGAGCAGGTAAGCTCCATCTTGTTGAATGACACACCTCCTAAGCTTAAGGACCCGGGTGCCCCAACCATTGCATGCATTATTGGGGACCATTTCATTAATAGGGCCTTATTAGATTTAGAAGCTAGTGTAAATTTGTTGCCGTACTCTGTGTACTAGGAATTTGGGGTTGGCGAGTTGAAGCCCACTACTGTTACTCTTCAGTTGGCTGACCGGTCCCTCAAAGTGCCACGAGGCATGATTGAGGATGTGCTAGTTAAGGTTGATAGGTTCTACTTCCCTGTTGACTTTTTGGTTTTAGATATGGAACCAGTAGCCAGTTCGAGGAAACAAATCCCGGTGATTTTGGGTTGACCTTTCTTGGCTACGGCCAATGCATGCATTAATTGTCGGACCGGGGTTATGGAAGTTTCATTTGGTAACATGCAAGTGAAACTTAATGTTTTCCAAGCATCATAACAACCTCATGAAAGAGAGGAGTGCTTATTAGTGGATGTTGTGGATGAGATTGTTGAGGAGGCTTTGCCCTCCATTCTTGTAGAGGACCCTTTAGAGGCTTGTCTAGCTCATTTTGGGTTTGAAAATTTTGATATAGATGGGTCAGTTGAGGAGGTGAATGTCTTGCTTAATTATTCTTCTACACCGGATTTTCCTCCATGGAAAGCCCGGTTTGAGTCACTTCCTCCTCTGTCGAGAGAGCCTGCCGCACCATCTTTGGTCACACCACCTACACTTGAGTTGAAGCCACTTCCGGCCACACTCAAGTATGCATTTTTAGGGCCCCAGGAGACTTTACCAGTTATCATTGCATCTGACTTGACTGCGGAGCAAGAGAGTCAGTTAATGAGTGTTCTCGTGGCACATCGGAGTGCTATAGGGTGGTCAGTGGCTGATTTGAAAGGGATAGATCCCTCAATGTGCATGCATTATATACACCTAGAGAAGGACACCAAACCTTCTCGTGAAATGCAACGGAGACTGAATCTTAGGATGAAAGAGGTGGTGAAGAAGGAGGTTTTGAAATTATTGGATGCGGGTATCATATACCCTATCTCAGATAGCAAGTGGGTGAGTCCCACACAAGTGGTGCCCAAGAAATCGGGCATCACTGTTGTTGAGAATAAGGGAGGAGAGTTAGTCCCCACACGAACCACTACTGGTGGCGAGTGTGCATTGATTATAGGAGACTAAATTCCTCGACTAGGAAGGATCATTTTCCCTTACCTTTCATTGACCAAATCCTAGAGCGGTTAGCGGGGCAGGGTTTCTATTGTTTTCTTGATGGCTATTCGGGGTATAATCAAGTCCCGGTGTACCCCGCTGACTAAGAAAAGACCATATTCACATGCCCTTTTGGCACTTTTGCTTACAGGCGCAAGCCCTTCGGGCTATGTAATGCACCGGTGATCTTTCAACGGTGTATGATGGCCATTTTCTCCGACATGGTGGAGAAATTCTTAAAGGTTTTTATGGATGACTTTTCGGTGTTTGGACCGTCTTTTGAGGAATGCCTTAGGAACTTGACTAGAGTGTTAGAATGATGCACTGAGGCAAACCTAATCTTGAGTTGGGAAAAGAGCCATTTTATGGTTCGTGAGGGTATAGTGTTGGGACACATTGTGTCCCCTCGAGGTATAGAGGTTGACAAGGCTAAGGTTGACCTCATTGCAGGCCTTCCTCCACCCAATTCCGTGCGTCAAATTAGGTCTTTCTTAGGGCATGCATGTTTTTACCATAGGTTCATCAAAGACTTTAGTAAGATATCACGTCCTTTGTGTAGTCTACTGGTTAAGGACGCGCTTTTTATCTTTGATGAGGCATGCTTAAAGGCATTTGAAACACTAAGAATGGCCTTGACCACCGCCCTAATCATGAAATCACCAGATTGGTCACTTCCTTTTGAAATCATGTGTGATACCTCTGATTATGCTGTCGGGGCTGTGTTGGGCCAAAGGGCCAATAAGGCACTATTTGCTATATACTATGCTAGTCGCACTCTCTCGGATGCACAATTGAATTACACTACCGCGCGAGAAAGAGTTGCTAGCTGTGGTCTTCGCCTTAGACAAGTTCCGGTCATATCTCCTAGGTTCCAAGGTCATAGTCTTCATTGATCACGCCGCTTTGCGGTATTTATTATCAAAGAAAGAGACCAAACCTAGATTGATTAGATGGATTTTGTTGCTTCAAGAATTTGACTTAGAGATCCATGATAAGAAAGGATCCGAGAATGTGGTGGCGGATCATCTCTCCCGAATCCTTGTTGAGTATAATAGTGACCCTCTTATTTTGCATGATTCGTTTCCGGACGAACAACTCTTTGAGCTGTCACAAGCGAGCCCCCCGCGGTTTGCACATATTGTGAATTACTTGGCCATTGGGCAAATTCCACAGAATTGGTCTAAGCAAGGAAAGACAGATTCTTTTCGCAGGTCAGGTATTACTTTTGGGAGGATTCGGAGTTGTTTAAATATTGCTCCAACCAAGTGATCCGACGGTGTGTGCCGGAGAGTGAGGTGCATAGCATTCTTACATTTTGTCATTCTTCTGCATGTGGTGGTCATTTTAGTGGGCATAAAACGGCCGCCAAGATTTTTCAGAGTGGGTTTTATTGGCCCACAATTTTTAAAGATGCCCATCAATTTTGTAGAACTTGTTTACGCTGTCAGCAAATGGGTTCGATGTCTCGGCGTGACATGATGCCAATGTCCCTTATTTTTGTGGTAGAAATTTTTGATGTTTGAGGGATTGATTTTATGGGCCATTTCTCGTCGTCATTCGGGTTTGAGTACATTCTTTTGGCAGTAGATTATGTGTCTAAATGGGTGGAGGCAATAGCTACCCGAACAAACGATAATAGAGTGGTAATCAAATTTTTACATGAAAACATCTTTAGTCGTTTTGGGTTTCCTAGAGCCATAATAAGTGATCACGGTACACATTTTTGTAACCGGTTCTTTGAGTCGGTAGTTAAGAAATACTCTATCACTCATAAAGTTGGCACTCCATACCACCCTCAAACTAGTGGCCAAGTGGAAGTCTCAAATAGGGAGGTAAAGCACATAATTGAGAAAACTGTGAGACCGGATAGGAAAGATTGGTCACAACGGTTAATTGATGCATTATGGGCTTACCGTACTGCTTATAAGACACCCATTGGGATGTCACCATATAGAGCAGTGTTCGGCAAAGCTTGCCATCTCCCGGTTGAACTTGAGCACCGAGCATTGTGGGCCATAAAGATGTTTAACTTCGATATGGTCTCGGCTGGGCTCAACTAGAAATTACAACTCAATGAGTTGGAGGAAATTCGGAATGATGCATATGAGAGTTCGAGAGTTTTTAAAGCTCGGACTAAAGAATTCCATGACAAGCACATCAATAGGAAATCCTTTGAACCCGACCAAAAAGTGTGGCTTTTTAATTCAAAATTGAGACTCTTTCCGGGTAAGTTAAGATCAAGATGGGATGGCCCCTTTGTAGTTGTTGAGGCATTTATTCATGGTGCCGTTGAGGTGCAAGATCCAAAGACTGGCCACACTTTCAAAGTGAACGACCAAAGATTGAAACCATATATAGAGGGGATTGGGAATGGAGATATGATTGAGTCCATTGCGTTGATGGACCCATTTTACTACGATTGATAGATTAATTTATTGTTCTCTTTTCTTTCCCTTCTTTGCTATTTTGTTTTTCTTTGTTCTCGTCATGCTATATTTGCGTCTAGGAGACTTTAAATCCTTTAAAGGTGTAATTCCTTTGGTGTTTGCCATGCCCGAACGACATCTGATGGTCTGGTATAGCCACCTAACCGTGTTTGTAGTGAGTTCCTAGGAGACCAACTGAGACGGTGGAAACTAGAGTTCGAATGGCAAAGCCTAGAACACAAAGGTTTGGGATTTCCGAGACTAGAGTCTGGTTTAAATACCTGTAGACACCCCATTTTTAACCGACCTTAAGACTCAGACGTCACCGATTGAGCGCTCGGTGATGGTGCATATTGTGCTCGTTCAGAGGTTTCAAAGTTTCGGCTGCGAGCCTTGCCTCCGGACTTCGGGGCTCTTGTGTGCTTTGCCTTAGTTCGCGAACCAGGCTCGGTTTTCTCTGTTTCTCTTCCAGAAGGGAGAGAGAGGTCTCGTAGATCATCTCTTAGTGGCCGTAGGCTACGTTTCTTGGTCGTAGGCCATTTTGCCCGTTTGGAGTCCGGTTTCCGATTTTTCGGAGCCGTTGGCCGTGTGCCTCGGTTTGGGACTGCTTAACCACCTCCGTTTGCTCCGGTTTTTGGCATGCATCTTATTTACTCCCTTTTGAAGGACACTGCGGTCCGAAAAATTAACTTCGTGGTCGAACACCACTTCCGGTGCCTAACAGTCAGTTTTCGGGGCCTCGGGCTGCGCGTTTCGGCCCCCGAACCTCCATTAACCTCCATTTTGCATCGGTTTGAGTCCATTTTTGGCAGGGACCTCTGTTTCATTGTTAGGAAGGTCGTAAAAGGGTGAGAGGCCAGCAATTGTTCTGATGACCATGTTTTATTCCTTCATCGCCCTCCGTCGCCCGTTTTTCCCACTTGAAAGCCAATGTTGACCACCCTAAAGCCACTTTTTCTTGCCCCAAACCACATATTTGTGTTGTACACACCTGGGAGGCCACCAATATCATATGGCCGACCAGTAATTGTGTGTGACCCTTTTGAACCCCTCCTAAAAGTGGCCTTTTCTCTCTCCTGGTTCATTCTCTCCAGTTTTTGACCACATGGTTGTGTTGTGCACACATGAGAGGCCCTCTTTTTGGCATGGCCGGCCATTAACCTTCATTGACCCTTTTGACCCTTGGCCGACTGGCCACCTAAACCCTAGGAAACCAGCCGGCCATGATCCTCTCTCCAGGTACTTTATAAAAATGCCCTCTCTTTCCCCCCAGATTTTGTATCGGGGGGGCCAACTTTTGGGGGGGAAACTTGAATTCCATTCCCTCCCTTTTTTTCCTCCTCTTTTGCCTATATATCCAGGCCCTCCAGCTCCCATTTGAGGGGTTAGAAAATTGGGTCTAAGCCTCCTACATTGTATCTCTCTCTCTCTACACTCCAACCCTTAAAATCCCCTAAATCCCACACCCCTTTCTACACCACCACATAGCACCACACCACCACCATCCTTTCTAACACTTGGAGCTGGTTTTCCATAGCTCAGGAGCACCTTTTCTCAAGCCAAGAGCTGCTGAAGCTTGGTCTACAAGAGTGAGTCTTCATTCTCCCTCTTTTGTGCTTTATTTTGTTCAATATCTAAGCCATACTTGCTTAAATTTTTGGGCTCCGACCCTAACTGAAAATAGTCATGTTTTGATGTCTTTTTCATGATTTATTAAGGGTCCTTCCATGTTTAAGGTCTCTAGCTACCACTTGCTTCTTTACCTCTCTTGTATGCCTCTTTCTTGCATAGTATTTTAGGCTCATTTGTAAACTGTTTTGAGCTTGGTCATAAACTGAAAAGTGGCTTATTTTGAGCCCTTATTAAACATTGTTGAAGGACTCTTCACTGTTTGAGGCTTCCTTTTGTCACTTGCCTCTTCATCCCTCTTTCGGCCTTACTTTTGCATGTTTTGTTAGCCCATTGTTCTTGTGTTTTTGGGCTCTGGTCCAAACTGTAAATAGTCTTATTTTGACCCCCTCTTCATATTTTATCAAGGGACTTTTGCTGTTTGAATCTCCCTTTTTGCTCTTTGTGTTTAAACCTCTCTTTAAGCCTTATTTTGCATAGTATTTTAAGCTCGCATGTGCACTGTTTTGGGTTTGGTCACTAATTGTAAAATACCATGTTTTGAGCCCCTCTTCAACTTTGTTGAAGGGATCTTGTCCATTTAGGGCCAGAAGATGCTACTTGCTTCATTATCTCTCTTTTGGGGCCATTTTTGCATGTTAACTTAGCCCTATTTGTGTTCACTTTTTGGCCTTGCTTAAAACTGTAAATATGCTTGTTTTGGGACTGTCTTGATTCTGTATTCACACTTCATGTTCGAATAGTGCATGCTTTGCATAGCCATAGGTCATTCCATGTACCTAATTTCATGTTTCGGGTCTCATTCCATGTATCGGGTGCCATGTTTCCATGTTCTGGGGCCGTTTTGCATCATATTTTTCTACTGAAATTTGCATGCTAGTATGCCATATTCTATGCCTTGCCATGTCTTGTTAGAGTGGCATTTGGTGCCTTAGGGTCGATCCTCGGTTCGCGTGCACGTGGGCACGCATTTCCAGTTGTCCCATTTTCATCGTATGGCCTCCTATGTGAGTGCGGCTGAGGTCCACTCACGTTGGTGTAAGCCCATATTGCATTGTGTATGCCATTTCAATTCATAGCATTGTGTATGCTAGGTGTAGACACCCCATTTTTGACCGACCTTAAGACTCAGACGTCACCGATTGAGCGCTTGGTGATGTTGCATAATGTGCTCGTTCAGAAGTTTCAGAGTTGCGGCCGCGAGCCCTGCCTCCGGACTTCCGAATCCTCTTTTGTGCCTTGTCTTGGTTTGCGAACCAGGCTCGATTTTCTCTGTTTCTTTCCCCGAGGGGAGAGAGAGGTCCCTTAGACCATCTCTCAGTGGCCGTAGGCTACATTTGGTGGTCGTAGGCCATTTTGCCCATTTCGGAGTCTGGTTCCCGATTTTTCGGGATCGTTGGCCGTGTGCCTCGATTCGGGACCGCTTAACCATCTCCATTTGCTCTGATTTTTTGGCATACATCTTATTTTCTCCCTTTTGAGGGACACTGGGGTCTGGGAAACCCACTTCGTGGCCAAACGCCACTTTCGGTGTTTAACGGGCAGTTTCCGGGGCCCTGAACTGCGTGTTTTGGCCCCCGAACATTCGTTTTGCATCTGTTTTCATTCGTTTTTGGTAGGTACCTCTGTTTCATCACTAGAAAGGTCATGAAAGGGTGGGAGGCCAGTAATTGTTGCAGCAACCAGTTATATATCCTCTGACGCCCTCCGACACCCGTTTTTCGCACTTCCGGGCCAATGTTGAACACCTTGGAGCCATTTTCTTCAAACCCAAACCACATATTTGTGATGTACACACATGGGAGGACCCTAAAAGTTCATGGCCGGCCACTAATGCTTCTTGACCCTTTTGAACCCCTCCTTCCGAGCCAATGTTGAACACCCTTGGGCCACTTTCTTGAACTTTGAACCACATATTTGTGTTGTACACACATGGGAGGACCCTAAAAGTTCATGGCCGGCCACTAATGCTTCTTGACCCTTTTGAACCCCTCCTTCCGAGCGCTTGTTCTCTCTCCTGTTTTAGAATTTCCAAATTCGAACCACAGGGTTGTGAAAAGGAGACCTGGGAGGCCACCAATATGTGGTACCTTGCCTGTCAGATCTCCTTGCTGCAACAGGGACTTCAAAGGATGCTCAGTTAGTACCACAATCTTGT
>NW_021026456.1:404686-407153 GCF_004153795.1 Camellia sinensis
TTAGGGTCTGAGAAGTAAATACATATTTCAGGGGCCTTACATCGTTGGTAAAGCCCGCGTGGCAGACGAGCCGCGCGGGCCGCCTTGAAGTACAATTCCTATCTTGAGCGGCGGGGAGAATCCTCTGCAGATGACTTAAATACGCGACGGGGTATTGTAAGTGGCAGAGTGGCCTTGCTGCCACGATCCACTGAGATTCAGCCCCGCGTCGCTCCGATTCGTCCCTCCCCTCCGGATTTTGTCCCCCTGCGGAGGTCCGAGAGAGCACGCAGCGCGCGCCCCGAGACACGAAAACGAATCCCATGCGCGGCGAGACGAAATGCAGCGTTGCCCAAGGGGATTGCTGACGCTACAGGACGAGTGGCGCGACGGCTGCAGCCTTGGCCAGGCGCGGCGAAACGAAATTCAGCGTTGCCCAAGGGGATTGCTGACACTGCAGGACGAGTTGTGCGACGGTTGCAGGCTTGGCCCGTAGGGCATGCCATGGACTTGCCCAGCATGCCATGCCTTAGCATTCGCTAGGGTTCCATGCCACCGGCTCGGCCAGTATGCCAGGCCACCGCCTTAGCCAGCATTCCATGCAGAAGCGTTGGCCAGCATGCCACTCCACGGCCTTGGCAAGCATGCCACGCCACGTCCTTCGCCAGCATGCCATGCCACCGCCTTGCCCAGGATGCCAGGCCACTGCATTGGCCAGCACGCCAGGTCAAAGCATTGCCCAGCATGCCAAGCCACGGACTTGGCGAGCACGTCATGCCACATTCTCGGCCAACACGGCATGCCACGTCCTCGGCCAGCATGCCATGCCACGTCCTCTGCCAGCATGCCATGCCACGTCCTCGGCCAGCACGCCATGCCACGGCCTCGGCCAGCACGCCAAGCCATGGCCTCGGCTTGGATGCCTTGCCACGGCGTTGCCCAACATGCCATGCCACGGCGTTGCCCAGCGTGCCATGCCTTGGCCTTGGCCAACATGCCATGCCACGGCCTCGGCCGGCATGCCATGCCACAGCGTTGCCCAGCATGCCTTGCCACGGCCTCGGCCAACATGACATGCCACAGCGTGGCCCAGCATGCCAAGTCCGGAATGCCATGCCACGACCTTGGCCCTCATGCCATGCCACGGCCTCGGCTAGCATGCCATGCCATGGCCTCGGCCCGCATGCCTTGCCACGGCGTTGCCCAGCATGCCATGCCATCGCGTTGCCCGGCGTGCCATGCCTCAGCCTTGGCCAACAAGCCATGCCAAGTCCTCGGCCCGCATGCCATGCCACAGCGTTGGCTTGCATGCCAAGGCCGGAATGCCTTGCCATGGCCTCGGCCCGCATGCCATGCCACGGCCCCGGACCGCATGCCATGCCACGGCCACGGCCTGCATGCCATGCCACAGCGTTGCCCGGCATGCCAAGGCCGGAATGCCATGCCACGGCCTCAGCCCGCTTGCCACGCCACGGCCTCGGCCAGCATGCCACAGCGTTGCCCAGCGTGCCATGCCACGGCCCTGGCCCAAATGCCATGCCACGGCCCTGGCCCGTATGCCCTGCCACGGCGTCGCCCAGCATGCCGTGCCACAGCGTTGCCCAACGTGCCGTGCCTTAGCCTTGGCCGACATGCCATGCCTTACCCTCGGTCGACATGCCATGCCATAGCTGCGGCCTGCATGCTATGCCACGGCACCGGCCCGCATGCCCTGGCACGGCCTCGGCCCGCATGCCATGCCACGACCTCGGCCCGCAAGCCTTGCCACGACGTTGCCCAGCATGACATGCCATGCCAATGCCAAGGCCAGCAACATGCCATGCCATGGCCAAGGTAGCCCAGCCAAAGCCAGCAGCATGCCATGCCATGCCAAGGCCAAGGCCAGCATAATGCCATGCCACGGCCAAGGCTGCTTGCCTTGGCCTTGGCGATGCTGCTGGCCTTAGGCCTTGCATGGCATGCTGTGGCTTTGGCCTGGGCTGCCTTAGCGCCGTGGCATGCATGCTGCTGGGCACTTAGGCGCTTAGCATACTGCTGCTGCTTTTGCTGGGCTGCCTTGGCCCTTGGCATAGCATGCAGACGGCCTATGGCCTTGGCATGGCCATGCTGCTGCGTTGCTGCTCCTTGGCCTTGGACATGGCATGCTGCTGGCTTGCTGGCTGCTTTGGCAGTGGCATGCATGTCTATCGGCCTTGCGCCTTGGCATGGCATGGCTGTTGCTGGCTTGGGCTGGTGCTTGCCTTGGCATTGGATGCCTGCTGGACTTGGCCTTGGCATGGCATGCTGCTCGGCCTGGCCCTGGCTTGGCAATGTTGCTGGCTTGGGCTTGGGCTGCCTTGGCTCTGCTGGATGCTGCTGGCCTTGGCCTTGGCATGGCTGTTGCTGGCTTTGCTGGGCTGCCTTGCCGTGCATGGCATGCTGCTGCCCTAGGCCTGGGCATGCGCTGCTGCTTGGCTTTTGGGGGGGGGGGCGGGGGGGGCTTGGGCCC
>NW_021026457.1:7705-28656 GCF_004153795.1 Camellia sinensis
GAAAAAAAGAAGCAAAATGCAGGAAAACAATAATTTTGAAGTTTATAATTAATAAACAGACCCGATAAAACATTTCCATTACCATGACTACTGTATGATCAAAGGATCCACTAAGTAGAACTTGTGGCACATGATGATTCCATGCGACGGCTTGAACCTGAAAATCAACTATAGCAAGGTCATAAAAATTATAAACAAATGAAGTTTTGCCACAGTAAAACAGATGACTTGAATCCTGAAAAAAAGAACTGTTAGCCTATAATTTGTGGATACAGATACAAGTGCCGAAATAGATACAAGGTGTCAAACTGTGAACACCTTCGAATTCCAAAACATATTTGTCTACATTCTCAACAGAAAGAATAAGGTAAAGCATTAAAAACTTAATCTTATTAAGAATGAAGGATGACATAACTTTTCTTTCAGTCACTCTTCAATTACAGATACAAGAGTTTTCCAAAACTAAGCACTACAATGCATTGAAATGCATAGTGGGGTTTAGCATAATAACCAAAACAATTAAACTAATCTAAAAACAACAAAAACCAAAACAGAATTTAACTGCAGACTTGAGACTTAAGGTGGTTGCACGACTGTATTGTGAAAACAAGCAATTTAAATCAATAGATAACAGTCCAGATAGCTAACCTAACGCCACCCATTTGTTTAGAAATCCACCCTGCAACATTTAACTTTGCACCCATCCTTGCGGCAGCAATATCATCACCACTGCCTCTTAATCACTCCTGAAAATAAAACAACTCACGGAATAAATTAATTAATAATTAATAAAGTTCACTTTTGATGACAATTTGTTCAAAGACTGCAAAAAATATACCTCCATTCTAGCCTTGCTTTGGGAAACAAACTGCTTAAACTGCTTCTGGTCTTTAAATTGAACATCTTGAAGAATGCGGTTGACCTACAACCAACCAAAGGGATAACACAAATTTTTATCAAAAACATTAAAATGATTAGGCAATCAAAGTTTAGCTACCATTACCAGGACTAGGACTGACTCCTTATTAAAAAATAATCCCCAAAAGCCCATTAGTCTGGTTTAGAGCTGTTTAGAAATCCCTAAAAATGTGACTCTAAAACTAGTATGGTTTCTGAGGCATATCAATCATGTATTTTCACTTTTCAGCTTGAAGGCACAATTATTGCTCCAACAAGCTCTAAAGCTTGGGGTTCAGGTCTCTTGCAATGGCTTGAATTTATGAAAATAGTAGGAATCACAGTTTAAGGAACAGGCACCATTGATGCTATATGGTCTAAACCACAATACACCTAGTGCTAATTGATGACATTACTAGCTTAATGGACAAGAGACCTCATACAATTGAGATACCTGGAACATACTCCTCTACATGATACCACAAACTTATCCTTCCAGTCATCGAAGTCCAACAACTAATATTTTGACACATGGCAACCAGTCACCACTTATGTTATACTTGTCCACTACAAGCTTAATGGGGCCGTTTTCCTCAAAGAACAATCCAGTGAAGGCTAGTGAAGGCTCATTTTATATGGAAACTCTAGAATTAAGAGAAACACTAATGCACAAAAATGATAGGCTAAATACAAGACACAAGTTGATACATTTATGACAATAAGGAAAAAAAATTCAGCATTTATATTTTCAACTGTACCTGGTTATTTTCCCCTTCAAGTTTCCAGCCTGTACAAAGCTAATGAGGGAATCGACATTACCCTCAGATTCAATGTGCTTCACTTAAATAAATTTTCTTTTACTCCAGCTCTTGGAACATCCTACTTAATTAAAAGTTGCCCATGAATGAGAATTTTCTAACAGATCATATGATGAAAACCATTGGCCTAAGGTATAGTGACTCGAAACCTAACTATTTTTCTCTTCTCTCTCTTTTCTGTTATTTTCTTATTGGGTAATTTACAATTAAATTTTTGTTTTCTTACTTTACTCCATCTTCCCCTTTTGTTTTATATTTATTAAAATTGGCAGGGTAACCAACCAAAAATTCTAGCTCAAAGAACAAGATTCCAAAATTGGTATTGCTTATGGCATGGCTTGGCCCAACACAGCTTAATATTGACCTATATGCCATGACATCCCACTTCTCCACCTAGAAATAACCTAAAAAGCAACTCGAAATGCCACCAAAACAATGCAAGAAACAATAATATGGACACATCTTACAGTTTACAACACAAAAATGACCAGTTAGTGGCTACCTAATCAAATGAGTGAAAATGAACATTAACTAAGCACTTGTCCACTTAAATAAATTTTCTTTTACTCCAGCTCTTGGAACATCCTACTTAATTAAAAGTTACCCATGAATGAGAATTTTCTAACAGATCATATGATGAAAACCATTGGCTTAAGGTATAGTGACTAGAAACCTAAAACAAAAGCAACAGTCATGATGTCCATACCTCAAAAAGTGAGTATATCAATCAGGAAAGTACATAGTTTGAGATAAAGAGTTCAAAAGGTAGCCAGCAATAAAACAGTTTAGTACAAGGAGTTAGTAGCACAATCACTCGGTAGCGATAAAAGAAGCACTTCTGCAACTTAGACCTTGTGAATGGAACCCATATTTTTAGACATTGGAGCATCACCATTATTGTGTTTGTCCATAACAACATCCAATCAATATATAATGATAAACAAACAAATTCCAATGAACTTATCAAAAACTAAAGACAAATACGTACAAATTTAGTTTAATCTAGACAAAAAACAAATCATCAAAGAAGTTATATACAGGGTGTAGATTCTACCAAGATGGGATGGGAAACTGGAATTGTAGCTATAAATTCAGAAGAAAACTAAGATATCCTTTCCTTTGACCATGGACAACATCAGGTTCTATTTTAGTGTGACCTTCTTAAGGTTTTGTTTCAAAGCAAGATGGAACCCTTTACATACATCATGCCTATAAGCTCTGAGATAGAGAAAAATAAGAGAGAATGAGAAAACACTTGATAATTAGGAAATATTTATAGGAGAGGTAAGAAGGTGTGAAGGTATCGTCTAGTGACAATATCCCTGTGAGCAAAACATGGAGCTGCTAGAGCCGGCTTCTCCAGAAAGATCAAAATTGAACTTAAGTATATCTCAGAAGTTGAAGATAAACCGCTCAAGAGATGACGCTATAACAATGGCAACAAGTTAGTCTGAATCTGAACTGGCATTTTGAACAGTCGTCATTAGGTTGAACTTACCTCTTGGACAGACTTCATTTTTCTTTCGAGCAAGTAGATATAAGAACAAGAATCACCCCATCTCCGGATTCCTGGGCTAAACAAGATTGCTATTCTGATTTCCTTTCAACCACCTCCACAGCAGAAATTTTTATTCCTGCCCAACCCTTGATATGTATCTTATACCACCAATAAGTTATTGCCTTAATATTTTAATGAACACAAAAACAGCTCTAAAGACCAAAAAAGAAGAGCAATACCAATTTGTCTTACCCCAAAGAACACAAAAACATAATCCCCAAAAACCTAATTCCAACCCTTAAATGAACAATTTTTCTTCTTCAACATAATCAAATTCTAAGAAAAACAGCTCCCCTGTATCACACCTCAAGAACACACAAAAATTTTATCCCAAACAATTAAACCAAGCTCTGAATCATCAAATTACTGCACTTAACAGCATCAAATTGAAGCCCAAAAAAAAAAAAAAAACCCATCAATCATAACTCACAACAAACACAAATTTCCCTAAAAACTACTCTAATTTCTATACACAAAATGACCAAGTTCGCCTTTTCCTATGACTCAAATGTCAAAAACAACAAAACCCATAATTCTGACCTCCTATAGACAGAGGTGTTGATTGGAGCAGAAAATCACAGAGATCTGAGTGCTCAAGAGATTTTTAGCTTGCGAAATCGAATCTGATTTAGATCTCAACGGTTAGGCATAGTCTCTCCGTCTTCACTGCCGGCGACGGATATGTGTGGATCGCTTACGACGGTCAGATCTCGGCCTAGGACTCAAATCTTATTCAGATCTCGATGGCGATGTGCGACGTCGCACGGCGGTGAGCGATGGTAAGATGAGCGGATCGCGGCGAGGCGAGGCGAGGCGAGGTAAGGTTTGGTGGTGCTTGATTTTGTGAGAGAGAGAGAGAGAGAGTGAGAACCTGTTTGTATTCCAAACAGATTTCATACCAAAAAAAACATATAATAAATAAAAATAATGGCGCCAATCTGAAAATTTTCCTCGTATCTTTGGTGATTATAATATTTTTTAGTCGTTGAGAATATATTTTTGGCGATTAAATTTTTGGTCGTTAAAAATAAAAGGTAAATTTTAATTTTTTATTTGGCGACTAAATAATTTTAGTAGCTAAAATTAACTATACAATGACTAAAATATTTTTTAGTCACTGAAAATAAATTTTTAAAAAATAAATTTTTGTATTTCATTCGACAACTAAATAATTTTAGTAACCAAAACTAGCTATATAGCAACTAAAATATTTTTTAGTCGCTGAAAATAAATTTTTTGGCTACTAAACTTTTGGTCGCCAAAGATAAAAAGTAAATTTTTGTATTTCATTCGACAACTAAATAATTTTTGTTGTCAAAACTAACTAAAATATTTTTTAGTCGTTAAAAATATATTTTTGGCGACTAAACTTTTAGTCGCCAAAGATAAAATTACTTTTGGTCGCAAAAAGTTATTTTTTTCAACAAAATTACTTTAATCGATAATAGTATCAACTTTTAGCTACGAATTTTTTTTTGGTAGGCAAATGTCATTTTTTTGTGACTAAAATTGTTTTAGTCAGCAAAAGTAATCAGTAAATGTAATTTCTTGTAGGGGTAGAAATCTACCCCTTTCCTTGTGGTCTATATTCCTCTATATAGAAGTCGTTAGAGTCATGAGAGTTATAAAAAACTCTCCATTAATTTTTTTTTATAACAAATGATTGTATGGCATGATTATTGGCGTCACTGCTACAAAAACAGTTAAAGATTACACTGTGATAAATGAAAATATCTCACTTTTATTAGAAGTGTGATAAAAAAAATTAGATTGGTATTTTAATCACACTTAACTTAATTAAGTGTGATAATATTTATTTTTTATGTCACTTTTTAATTAAGTGTGATTATATATATATTTTTTTAATCACACTTTTTAATTAAGTGTGATTGTATATATATTTTAATTAAGCGTGATTATATTTATTTATATATATATATATATATAGAGTATCAGAGTGGAAACACAAACAAATCAAACCCTCTCTCTCCCTGTCTTTGCTTATCCCCCTCTTACCACTCACTTAGCAATAGCTAGGGTTTTATTATCTTTCTTTCTCCTGTAGAAACCCTAGTGTTGAAACTCACATCCCCATCAACAACAATCACCATTAGTGTTGGATTTGCCATCACCGATCCGTCGGCAATGGCAGATCTTGAAGGACGACCAAACCCTAGAGAGTTACGGGTAATTCAATCGATTCTCATCGTACTCGTTTTTTATATATGTGAATGTAGATATAGGTATTACCATTGGAATTTGAGTTAAATGCTTTGGTACCCAACTCAATTTCATCTGTAATCCATTATCCATCAATCTCTCTATTTTTCTAGAATTCCCAATTTAACACTAACAAACACTCATCAATGTCATATGTGAACTCTTTCTATGATTTTTGTTCACTAGATTTTCGTTTCACTCTCTTTTTCACCTACATGCATTTTTCATTATTCTCTCTCACTAGCTTTCATATGATACTTTCCAACCATCAATGCCGGCTCTAAAAATCAACATCTTTGGTGGGTTTTATTGAGTTTTGTCTCGTAAGAACTTGACAAGTAAAGGTTGGTACTTTGAATTTTCTTTGTATGTTTCTTCGAACTTCTTGTTGGGTAGGTGAACAAACTCAGGCGGAGATTACAAAGTTAAAGACTACTTTTTGAATTTTTTTATTGTATTATTTGTGTTCAATGTGCCCAAAGACTATTTATTCATCCTTTCCTAAATTTGAGTTTACAACAAGAAAACTGAAAATCTAATATTGGTGGGTCGGCAAATCTGAGTGAAAAAATCAAAAAACAGATTTGGTGTTGGTGAAATTCTACCAATAAAGATTTTGAGTATTTTGTCATTAGAAGATTCGGGAAGTGAAAATTTGTGGTTTAGGGTAAGAAATTAACAAGTGTGAGATTGAGGGAACAAAACCACATCAAAATTAAAGATGGGTTGTCATTAAAATCTTAGGTTGCGTTTGGTAGAGCTTTAGAATTATGATTTGAAAATAGAGTTATATTTTGAGTTTATGAGTTTTGGAATTATGATTTGAGTGTAAAAAATTTGTTTGATTATGAGTTTTAAAAAGAGTTTGAATTAAGTGATGTGACATATAATATTGAAAAGTGAGTGTTTTGAAAAGTGTTTTGAAAAGTGGGTGGAATTAATTTTCTAAAACTATAACCAAACAACACACTCAAGCTAAGGGGTAGAATTAAACTTTAAAAACTCTACCAAACAGAGCCTTATATAGTCAAGAAGATTTCAAGATTTGTGAGGTAGGGAGATGCAAAACCCATATAAAAAAACAGAGGTGGATAGTTTTCAATCAAGCCAGCATTGTGAATTTGTGAGTTTGAAAGTTGCAGAATCTATACAAAATCCAAGGTGGGTTGATTTCAGAAAGTATAGCGGTTAAGTGAATTCTTACATCTAGTAGAAATCACAGCTTTAAAATTAAAAAATACCATTGACAGGTTAGACTACAGCGGGCAAGGTTTTGTCTGAAGCACTAGCTTATTCTTTTGTTGACAGGTTAGTGCGTTAACTTTAATGTGCTTGTTCTATTTTTTGATGAGTACAATATTTTATAGACCAAACAACACCATAAGGGGGTGAACCCTAAACAATACCAAGCAAAAACTATACATCACAGTTGGGATTACTTAATAAATTTGCTGACCATTATTATTTTTTATTAGATTTACTGATCATTATTAAAATGCTTCAGAATGTTATAAATTTTGATTTTGTGATGATGAAATTCTATGATATTTGGGGTATTTCATATCTATCTGATATATTAGAAGCAAGAAATACATACAAATAGAGTTTCTATAGCATTAGAATTTTTTAACTCAGCCAATTCTTTTCAATCCATTGAAATTGTACTTCAACCATCTCATAATTCCTTTCAATACTCATCAAAAGAATTATTGATATTATGTGATAACAATCTTTGAGTATAAGGACAAGAATCAAAGGAACGACGCAAGCAATAGCTGTAGAGGAACAAGTTGTAGCTTGCTGATAACAACAACTTAGTAGTGCTTGCAAAAGTCTTGGTGGTTTTTGTGTATAAGTGTTTGCATTAGGTGGTAATTCTTGACATTTTTTATTGTCTATTTTTTTTTAGAATGTCCAATCCACATTGAAAAAGGAGACCACATATTTTGAAAAGCATCCAATCAATATTTTAAGAAAAGCCACTTTGCAAAAAAAGGTCTCTACCTAATTGAAATAGGTTCTATAGGTTTATGTTCATTTTTCTTTTTTAAAATTTATTCTGAAGTTCAACATTTATCAGTTGTTGACTTGTGCTTGTTTTAAATTAATTTATACATTTAAAAAAAAATCCATTAAAAAAATAGTCAAGTTTGTGTTGCAAACATTCATGTGCTTGTCCACTTATATTTTAGTCATCACATCTATTATTTTTTGGTCCACATAATTGTTTCCCAATGAAATTGATGTTTTTATCAATGCTATGGTTGTCTCCTTCGATAAATTTGAATCATGTTGGACATTTAAATTACACTTTGGATACTTTATATTGTTAAAGTACTCGTTTGGGCATTGTATAAGCATTTTGAAGTCTATAATTGGAATCCAATTCTTTCTAATTTTCCAACTGACTTCATTGAACTCTTGAGAATGTCTCAGTATTGACTTGGTAATATTTTTCTCGCGTTTTGGGTGCTTTTCAAAATACTTAGTTGACTGCTTAGAAGAAGTCGTTAAGTCAATGAATTTGTTTTAATACTTTTGATTTTTTTATCTGACTACATAATATTTCTTTAACCATTAGTTATTGTGTATGCAGTTATGAGCCAAAACATGAATACATTTTTTCTGACCTTGCCCTTGTGCTTTTCATTATCATTACCATTTGTTCATCGGCATACAAGATGAACTCGTGAAGATTCTCATCCATTGTGACAAAATATATTGAGAAACACATGTACCTAATTATTGTTTGTTTGCAGCAGAGCTTGAAGCAAGAATCGATGGAATGGGTCATATGGCCACCCAAGGTTGCTTGATCTGAGAAGGTTAGGCCTTTGTGCTTTGATCTTATTATCCTTATAGACAGCCATAATTGTTTAATGAATTATGTTTCGATTGTGCATCAAATAATTTTTGTAGTTATGTCTAGATGGACGACTTGTTTAATTGAAAAGATGGTTGTAAGAGTAGTTTTCTTTCTCTGTTGGAAGTCATTGATCCTACAGTTCAATTTTGGAGATAACGTACTTAATCATAGAACCGGACCTTAATTTCTCACATAGGGTGAGAGTGGAATCCACTTAAAATATAGATTGAATCTATGAAATTCTTTCTTCTTGTGATTCGAATAATCTATTCACGGGGTTGAATCTGCAAAGCATGTAGGTGATTTGATTGGAACCGAATTGGTCCTCAAAATTGTTCCGAACTAGAGTAAGGTCCTGTTTGGTAGAGATGTGAAAAAGTGATTATAAATTATAACTTAACAGATTATAACTTATAACTGTGAATATAAGCTATTAACCTGTTTGGTGTTGCTGTGGGATTATGGATTTAAGCAGCAGAGTAGTGTTTGGTTGATAAGCTGTAAAATAACTTTTTATTGTATAATTGTCCTTTTTGCCCTTATAGGATATAAAAATGATTATTTTGACATTTTTTTCAGTTCTAATTTTAAAAAAGTTAATATAATTAGTATTACAAAAATTATTATTTTCATTGATAGTATCAATTAGTATAAAATTATTCAATTAGTATAAAATTATTTTATTTTTTCATTATAAATTAATTAGTGTCAATTAATGGCTTAATTAGCATCATTACTTTTTTTATTTAATTTATTAATTCATTGCAATTAATATCCATGATTTATATTAATGTTGTGATGTTATTACATATTATTTTTCTTTATATTAATTTCAATTAGTTATTTAATAGAAGTTATAATATTTTTCTTTGTATTTCATTTTTTTTTCTTCAATTTTAATTTTTAAAAAAAATTGTGATTCTGTTTTTATTAATTTTTTTCATTACAATTAATAATATAACAATTGTTATTTTTTAATTTATTATTTTTTTCATAACAATTAATAATATAACAATTGTGAAATTTATTTCTTTATTTAAATTGTGCAATTGTGCAATTTATAACAATAATTGTGAAATAAATTGAGTAATTTATTTAATGGATATAAATTGCACAATTTATTTCAATATTAATTGAAATATTTTTTTAAAAAAAATTAAATGGAACCCTAGATCTGATTTTGCAATTTATACCAATTTTTACAATTTTGCAAAACCCTATATCTGATTTGTCGGAGTCAGAGTCACTGCCGGTGGTCTGCACAATTCAAATGAAACCCACTACTTGTTTGCAAGATTAATGGATGACGGCAACAAGCATCTCAACATCCACTCATACAAGTTGGGAATTGGAAAAAGAGAGTAACACTTTGAAATCACATCCAGAAAAACAATAATTGTAACTTGTTCGTTTGAAGCAATAATCTGGAAAAACCCACAAAAAAGGCATCCTCTGAAGTCACTTGTTCGTCTGAAGCAATAATCTTCCATTAAAACCCACAAAAATTTACACTTTGAAATCACACATAGAAAAACAATAATCTGGAAATACAAACATATAGATATAGATATACATTATTGGAGGTAGAGGAAAGTACGAACTCCATTAATGGCATCCTCTGAAGAAATTTTCTTCGGAGATATAGATACACATACAATTCTCGAATCAGAAATCCACCGGTTATGTTCTTGTTCTTGTTCGTGGAAGCAAGAGAGAGAGAGAGCTCTGGAAATCGCCTCCTCACCGGAAATCTCCCGCCGGAAATCGCCTCTCCTCTCTCTCTCAAGTGAACAGTGTTTGAATATGGGGTTTATATAGTTAGGTTTTTGGTAATAGTTGAGATTGACTAAGGGCATTTATGTAATTTTGCCTCTCAATTTTTAGCTTCCTGCTTAAGCTCAATCCAGAAGCACCCCCAAGCCTACTTAGCCAAAAATCGCCTTTTTAGCTTAATTTAATCTACAAAAAGTGATTTTAAGCTCTACCAAACACACCAAAACAACTTAAAATAATCTAAAAACTGAAATAAACAGCTTTTAAGTTCTACCAAACAGCCCCTACGTTAATGGCGTCAGCTTTGTACTCTAATCCAGTACGAATTCTTATCTTTGTCTCATAAATTTCATTCAATTATTTTACTTCTCGCATTTGATTTGTTATTGTTTTAATTGATATTTGGTGATTTAACATATATAGATTTGTATATTTTGATCAAAGCCTTTTGTTCTATTTGACTATGATTCTGTTTTGAGATACAAAAGTTTCTTTTGGTTCTAACTGAATTAGACTTTGTAAGTTTCCTAATTTGGCAATTATCAATTAGACACTCATTTTCTTCGTTTCTCTTAGTGCTGCTTGTAGGCACTTTCTATGGAGATTTAAGCCTTTATGCTATGTTTCGTGAACTAGAATGGAATACTTATTCAATCATAATGCTGATTTAAGCATTAGACACTCTCCTTCCATTTGTGTAAAATCTAGAGATTGCAATCTGGTCTCTTTGATTAGATGACTAAATTTGATGCTGTTAAGACCAACAAGTTTGTACTCTTAACATAGTTGACATTTCAATAACTCTTCTTCAGTTCCAGTTCTATTCTAGAGTTGAAGAAGTTGAAAAGATAATTAAGATATCAAATGATGGTAGCAGAGGGGTAGTTATATGTGTGCTATTATTGCAATTTTTAATTAAATATTTGTTGTTTTGCAGATCAAAACAAAAATGATTCAAGGTTAATAATTATTCGTAAATTACTAAGTGCTCTTAGATAGAGCTGAGCATAATGATTCAAGGTCCCACTTTGTCTTTTGTAAGACTAGAACAATCTCTACAAATAATTAGTTTATTTATATGCTTCTAACGGTTTTTGAATTAATTTTTGTTTTCATTTTTCATGTTAGAAATTTCTTGGAGAGATGCAAAATATGATCAAAGAATTCAAGAACTTAGTTTTTCAAATTTTTTTATTTTTTAATATATGTAAGCACAGTTTAAAATTTTTTGTTTAATTCCTTTGTCTATACTTTTGAACATATTTAATTTTTATTTATGAAATATATAACGTTATTCCATTCAATGTGTGGTTGTGATTCAAAGTATTGTATACAGTGTATATTATGTTCTTCAAATATGTTGAACCTTTTTTTTATCACACATATTAGCTGTGATAAGAAATGCATATAACGTATGATCTTATCTCATTATTAATCACATGTTTTATTAGATATTAATCACACTTAAAATCTATGATCTAAATGTTTATTATCACAGGTTTTATTAGTTAGTAATCACACTTAAAAGATGTGATCTAAATGTTATTAATCACAGTTAAAAAATGTGATTCAAATATTTATTATCACAGGTTTTATTAGTTATTAATCACACTTAAAAGATGTGATCTAAATGTTATTAATCACACTTAAAATGTATGATTAAAAATCATTTTTAATCACACTCCTAAAGATCACACTTTGACAAAACTGAAAAAGTGTGATTAAATAACATAGATCACACAAAAAAAGTATAATATTTATCTGTTTTTGTAGTAGTGCGTTATTATAAACACGTTTTTAGGAGTTGTTTTATCAGTTCACTCTCGAAGTCAACTTTTTTTGCTCTATGCACACTTTGGTCGCTCGACATACTCTGATATGGTTGGTCTGACTACTTAGGTCTACTCAACCAATATGACTTGGTTAGTTTGGTGCCACACTCTAATTGGTTTGGCCACTCTTTTCCTTGTCGATCATGCTCATCATTTGCTCATGTTCAGCTCAAAAGACTACACCAAAGGGTAGTCTATCGGGTTGAGCTTTGGTTGGGTAAATATATTCCCATCAAGAACTATAAGTGCATGCGCTTACTACGTGAATATTTATTATTAGTTTCATTTTATTTTGTTTCTACAAGAAGAAAATGAAAGATGAAAATATACCATTGGATTTGGGAAGCTTACAAAATTCATTGCAAAATTACCGAATTCAATTATATTTGTGTGAGGCCCCTGACTTTTTTTGTAAACCTTATTAGGTCCCTAAATTTTGAATTATTATAATAAAGCCCTTAGTTCGTCGATTAATCGCAAATTAAGCCCTAGGACTGAAAACGCATCACGGGCGAATCCATACAAACCCTAATCGATCCTGGAAGCTTAGAAATCACTTATAACACTCTAATATTAATTACTTAACTCTCAAATTTTAGATTAATCGCTCTAAACCTTTACTTTCAATTTTTACAGTCATCGTTCGGTTATTTACCTTTAAATTCAAAGCAAGATAATACAAACTGAATTATTTTACACTTGAAATAGATACTTTAATTGAACCCAAGCCCGCACATTTTTATTAAATCACAAATTGACCCCAAACAAGTACTATTATATATTTATATATATACACTTTTACCCAAAAATCTTTTTTAATAATATATTTTACAATTTCCAAGATTTGTACAAAATATATATATTTAACATGTCCATCAATTCACCATCACATGGCTAGCCATCATACCCCCCCTAGATTATAATCATTATACTTTAAAATCTCTTGAAATCTTGGAGTAATAATGACTTTGGTACCTATAAAGATTTGCTATATATATGTGTGTACTTCTAACTAGAAGATATTTACATTAGTCCTAGACCTAACTAGATCATAATTAAATACATCATTAAGGTTCTAATCCTTCTCATTTCATTGCATTTAATGTGAGGCCCCGGAAAAATGTATTTTCTTTTAAAAAAAAAAACCCTTTCATTTGAATTATTTCCTTAAAGCCCCTTAGTTTCTTAAACTATTTTGAATCTTGCCAGATAGCATTTTTAATTTTTATCGGAACAGGAATTACACTAGCCGGATTAGGTTCCCTAACCTAATTTAATTTAATTCTACATAAGTAAGGTTCCAATACATGAGTTTAATTCCAAGCCCTCACTTCTTTATTTAAATTCTAAATTTACCCCAAACTAGTACTTGTACCTTGTACCTTGGTATACCATCAATCTTGTAATATATATATAGGTATATATACACCTTGAGGGATGTGCCTAGGACCAAAATTAATTAAAATAACAACCCATCACACTTCCCCAATACTATGATTAAGATATTCTAGGAAATCCAAACCTAGTGACCTAGACCTAGGCTGCAAATCTCAAAACTAGTTACCTTTTAACTAAAGATCAACTAATTGATGCCAAAACTTATGATTTAGCACCTTAGTTACTCTTATCCCATTTGACACCAACCAAAATCCTAGCTTTCCCATCCATTTTCAACTAAAGGGCTTTTATGTCCTTTTATACCAAAATTGCCTATATATATACCACACCCCCTAGCTTACAAACTCACACAACACACTCACTCACACACACATCTTGGTTAGAAAGAGGGGGGAGAGCAAGGAAGAGAAGTCTAGAGAAGAAGAGGGAGGAAGGAAAGAGTTTCTTGTGCAAAGTTGGAAGGTAAGCCACCAACACAACCTTCTCTTTATTTCCTTTTCTAATGCATGTTCTAAAGTTTCTGAATAATGTTTCGGATCTGTTATTATCAAGTTCTTATGTCAAAAAAATGGTAAGGGTTGTGTATTGATTTCATCCCTCTTGTACTTTCCCCATTTTGGCACAAACCATCTTATTTTTGTACAAATCTCTCAACTTTTCAAGGGCACTCTTTCAAACAAATTTTCTGAGTTAAAAATGTGATAGTTAGCATATTTTCCTCACAAAAGCAATGAAACATTCCCATGGTGGAACCCTCTTTTTATAAATTTTCTTGATTCGGGCATTCTACCTTAAAACCTATTTTTGTAGTCAACTTTCAAAAATTTCAGAAAAATGTACAAAAATATTCTGAACCTCTATTTTATTTCAAAACCTTCCTTTAGAAGTTATCTTTCAACTAAAATTGGTTTCATCGAAAAACATTGAGCGGTTTGCAAGAAAATCAAGTTTTCGTAACAGTCGACGGATTTGGGCAGATTCTGGACAGATTCTGGACAGTGCTGAAATACTTTCTAAATAATTTAGAATCTAGAAGAGAAACCCCAATTTCGAAAAATGTTCTATAAACCAGATCGAATCCTTTATAAACCATAGGAAGGCCAAGCCGGTAAAGGGTCTAGAATAGCTCTTTCATTTTAATCTTTATGCGATATTAAATCTGGAAATTTTTGTTAGGTGTGGATATCCTGTACCTTTGGGTTCGTGAGAATGCTTGCAGCTTATAATCATATCTTGACCTGATAATATATGTGTTGTGGTTATGTTAATTACCTTTCCCATATTAAGAATGCATGCTTATATGGATATTATTATTTTATAAGTTAAGCTAACCTTGTCTTAAAACACTTAATTCAACGGGAAACCTAATTGGGAGGGTATTGGGTTTTCGAGCACTTGAGAAATGAAAAGATGAGAATATGTGTCATATGGATTGTTGGGATGCGTTCCCTATTTGAAGTTAAAGTCTTGCGCAAGTGGTTTTCGGAACCTTTGAACGGAGCAGTTGTATTCGGACCCTGGGTGGTTTGGTGTGAGGAGGGATTCGGGCAAGGCCCTATTTCACCGTCTCTTTTGAGGCCCTGCGGTTGCCGCTACGCGGTATATAACCGTTAGTAGGCATCCGAGGTTAGTTCTGCAACAAAACAGCAAAAGAGAGGGCATACCGAATAATCCGCGTCCGATTCTTGTGGTTGCGAGGACAGAATCTCTTTGGGGGATTTCTAGTTTACTGACATCTAACTTAACCATTTAATTATTTAATTATTTATTTATTGGAGTATCATGCCTTACTACTTGATGTTATATTTTGTGATTGTGTATTGGACTGGGAAAAATGGGTGGGGTGTGTGTGTGTGTTTACTGGGTATTCAAAGCTCACGGCGTATCATGCCAGGTGACGAAGAGGAACTCATAGCTGGAGGCGTCGAACCTAAAACCTTTGAAGACTTTTGGCTATCCTAGAATATTATAAGTTTCCTTTTAGATATTTTGTAAGACTCATTTGAAGTTTAAAACTTTCTTTTCGGGATGTAATGTAATGGAACAATTTTTTTGAATCAAGTATAATTGTGGTTGTTATGTATTTATATTCTATGTATGAACCTTATCGTTGCTCATGGGACCTTGTGTCAATGCCTTGTAAGATCTGTCAAAAAGATAGTGCGCTGCCTAAGAAAGCTGGACTTAGAAGGGAAGCTATTTTGACTCCTCCGACGATCTGGGATCTTACTTGGATATTGGCCATAGGACTCACTAGTGATTCTCCCTTGACTGCAACCTATAGTGTAGAATCGGGGCGTCACAACCTGGTATCAGAGCATAGGTTGAACCCTTACCCACGCGTTTCGACCTGCGGTTAGAGACTACCTTTCCCCGACTATGTTAGAATCTTTCTTAACCTATCTTAGGGAATTTCTTCGAATTTCTGGCACGCCAACATCAACTCATGAGGACCTACTTCAGGATCGTGAAATGGTTTTAACTTTGAGTGCGACCTCATCGCGCAGTAGGGGGGTACTATTAGTTCTACGTGTCTTCTATCGATTGCCGTACCCTCATCTTGTATTCGTAGCCTTTATTCAATGTCACCTTTTCCCAAAACTTAGTCTTGTCCATCTAGTCTTGTTTTATATACCACTATTTGTAAATTTGACCTCCTTGACCCTTGAATATTTTGTTTCGCTCAAGGCTTATTGTAAATAATTTCATTTTCTTTGCTCAGTGATGAATTTTGGATATTCAGTTTGAAACACGGATGGCCAACGCAGTTTCAAGTTAAATATCTAGTTTAGTCACTACATCTATAACCTTGATCACATTGAAGTTTGAAACCATAACATCATACCATTCATCCATATTTCAGACAATCCTGATCTTATCACCATAACTGCTTCGTATTCTTCATCTCCACTTCAATCCAATTTTAAGGATCTTATTATGTACATGAAGTTGTGCTGTGTGAACAGATAATCAAACTCTAACTTAAGATTAGTTGCTTACCTATAAGGAATTGCCTCTGTAGTTAGAATTTGACTTACACCTCACCCCATTCATAGAAAAACAAATGGTGGACCATACTTCGAGACAAGTAATAGCATAAGCTTGCAAGCAACAATAGAAATGTGGTACCAGGAAATTGAAACCTTAAGAATGGACTAGCAAGCATGGCTAAAACCCCGAACCCTATCAAGAATCAAATTTTGGAAGAGTCTTACCATCTTTGTGGAAATAATCAGCACAACATTGACCTCAAAATGAGGGGAGGTAGAATTCAAGAGGACTTGGAGCTTGTGGAAAGGAGACCCAACTTCATAAGGGACCAGAAAGGAGCAACCGGCAGAATCTTTCATATCCTCTGCTTGTGCTAAGTCATTAGAACTTGAATGTGAACCTTTAGAAACTGCCTTAAGTGTAATGTCACCTATGGGAGGATGCACTCGGGTAGGATTGATCTGTAAAGATTGTAAAATAGGAATGTCGAACCTACGCTTAACTTGCGACCTTCGTGTCATGGAAATGTCGGACTTCGATATCATCTTGGGCATGGACTGGTTGTCCGCCCACCGAGCGGTGATCGACTGTCGGCAGAAGAAAGTGGTAGCTCATACATAAGATGGAACACGTTTCCAGTTTAAGGGGGATAGACAAGACCCCATGGTTTCAACAAAACATCGGACGCAGTGGCGCGATCAACTTGCGGGTAGAATAGCAAGTCTGATTCTAAATGAGGAAGGCCAAGGGAAAATAGAACTCCCGTGCATAGTATATGATTATGCAGATGTATTTCTTATGGAGTTACTAGGATTGCCACCAACCCAGGAAGTAGACTTTGGCATCGAGCTACAACCTAGAACTACCCCAATATCCATGGCTCCGTATCGCATGGCACCAACAGAACTACGAGAATTGAAGACATAACTGCAGGAATTGCTCAAGAAAGGATTCGTTAGGCTAAGTACTTTGCCATGAGGAGCACCCGTGTTGTTTGCTAAAAAGAAAGATGGGTTGTTGAAGCTATGCATCGATTATCGTCAACTCAATCGAGTCACAATTAAAAACTGATACCCATTCCCGAGGATTGATGATCTTTTGACCAACTTAGAGGCTCAAGGTGCTATTCAAAGATCGATCTCAGGTCAGGTTACCATTAACTACGAGTCAAGGAGGAGGATATACCAAAAACTGCCTTTCGTACTAGATGTGGCCACTATGAGTTTGTAGTAATGCCCTTCGGACTAACTAATGCACCGGCAGTATTCATGTGTTTGATGAATAAGATCTTTAGACCATACCTTGACCAGTTTGTAGTAGTATTTATTGATGACATCTTGGTATATTCAAGGTCTAAAGAAGAGCATAAGCAACATTTAAGGACCATCCTCCAAGTTCTTAGGGATAATCGACTATATGCCAAGGCGAGTAAATGTGAATCCTGGTTAAATGAAGTAAAATTCTTAGGACACGTGGTATCAAGGAATGGGATTGCGGTAGATCCAACCAAGGTGGAGGCAGTATTAGATTGGAGACAACTAAAAACCGTGTCAGAAATCTGCAGCTTCTTAGGATTGGTCGGTTATTACCGGAGGTTCATCCAAGATTTCTCCAAACTAGCTAAACCAATGACTCGTTTGACGCAAAAAGGAGTAAAGTATGAGTGGGATGAAAAATCCTTCCAAGAACTAAAGAAGAGGTTAACTAGTGCACCAATTTTTGACCATCCCAGAACGAGAATAGGGGTACACTGTGTATTGCGATGCGTCTAAAGAAGGATTAGGTTGCGTGCTCATGCAAAATAGAAAGGTGGTCGCGTATGGATCCAGGCAGTTAAAAACCTCACGAGCGCAACTACCCCACACACAACTTGGAGCTAGCAGCCGTAGTTTTTGCCCTAAAGCAATGGCGACATTACCCGTATAGGGAACAATTTGAGATTTTCACCGATCACAAGAGTCTGAAGTATCTATTCACACAGAAGGACCTTAACTTGAGACAGAGACGATGAATGGAGTATCTTGAGGATTTCCAGTTTACTCTCTCATATCACCCCGGTAAGGCCAATGTAGTAGCAGATGCTCTAAGTCGTAAGAGCAGAGGGATGTTGGCTAAGATCTCCGTCAAGGAATGGGATATGGTTAAGACACTCAATGAGTTTAGGATCCAAGTGGAATCCCAAATTACAAAAGCATGTCTTGATACGCAGAAGGTGATGCCTAAGTTGATGAATAAGGTCGTGGAGGCCCAGAAACATGATCAAGAGGTAGCCTACATCAAGGGACGTCTGGAGTCAGGAGAACCCATGCCCGATTGGGTAATTCACCCCGATGGGAGTTTAACATACCAAGGCAGATTGTTGTACCAAGCGACGAGTTACTTAGAGAAACGGTACTGAAGGAATACCATCATTCTGTATTTGCGGTACATCCAAGAGGGACTAAAATGCACCAAGATTTGAAGAGGCAATATTGGTGGAATGGATGAAGATGGAAGTGGCTAAATTTGTAGCATTATGTCTGACATGCCAACAAATAAAGGTGGAACATCAGAAACTAGGAGGAATGTTGCAACCTCTACCAATAGCCGAAGGGAAGTGGGAATACATGACGATGGATTTTGTGACAGGGTTGCCTAAGTCACGTAGAGGGCGCGATGCTATATGGGTAATAGTGGACCGCCTCACCAAGTCAGCACATTTCTTACCCATCCAACAGAATGCTTTTATTATTTAAGGGGGATAGACTAATGATGCAACAAATCAACCAACACAATGGGAAGTGTAGATCGCCACATCAGGAAATTGGCAAAACAAGCCCTCATGCGGAAGCAGCAGCTTCATTACCCTTGTAGTCAACAATTCAAGAAGCTCGAAGATTAGCTTATCTCCTTAGTCATTAATCAGGGAGGAATTCGATTCAAGACGCTATTATTAGAAAGACCAATGGCGACTCTAGACAGAACGAAGAATAACATAAAAAGAGAAGATGATCTGAATGATTTAAAAACACGTTGCCAGCACTAGGACGTAATTTCCCACAACAATTTCAAGGACAAAATTTATTTAAGGGGGATAGGTTGTGAGGCCCCTGACTTTTTTTGTAAACCTTATTAGGTCCCTAAATTTTGAATTATTATAATAAAGCCCTTAGTTCGTCGATTAATCGCAAATTAAGCCTTAGGACTGAAAACGCATCACGGGCAAATCCATACAAACCCTAATCGATCCCGGAAGCTTAGAAATCACTTCTAACACTCTAATATTAACTACTTAACTCTCAAATTTTAGATTAATCGCTCTAAACCTTAACTTTCAATTTTTACAGTCATCGTTCAGTTATTTACCTTTAAATTCAAAGCAAGATAATACAAACTGAATTATTTTACATTTGAAATAGATACTTTAATTGAACCCAAGCCCGCACATTTTTATTAAATCACAAATTGACCCCAAACAAGTACTATTATATATATATATATACACTTTTACCCAAAAATCTTTTTTAATAATATATTTTACAATTTCCAAGATTTGTACAAAATATATATATATATATATATAACATGTCCATCAATTTACCATCACATGGCTAGCCATCATACCCCCCCTAGACTATAATCATTGTACTTTAAAATCTCTTGAAATCTTGGAGCAATAATGACTTTGGTACCTATAAAGATTTGCTATATATATGTGTGTACTTCTAACTAGAAGATATTTACATTAGTCCTAGACCTAACTAGATCAAATTAAATACATCATTAAGGTTTAATCCTCCTCATTTCATTGCATTTAATGTGAGGCCCCGGAAAAATATATTTTCTTTAAAAAAAAAAAAAACCTTCATTTGAATTATTTCCTTAAAGCCCCTCAGTTTCTAAACTATTTTGAATCTTGCCAGATAGCATTTTTAATTTTATCGGAACAGGAATTACACTAGCCGGATTAGGTTCCCTAACCTAATTTAATTTAATTCTACATAAGTAAGGTCCAATACATGAGTTTAATTCCAAGCCCTCACTTCTTTATTAAATTCTAAATTACCCCAAACTAGTACTTGTACCTTGTACCTGGTATACCATCAATCTTGTAATATATATATAGGTATATATACACCTTGAGGGATGTGCCAGGACCAAAATTAATTAAAATCACACCCATCACACATCCCCAAGACTATGATTAAGATATTCTAGAAATCCAAACCTGACCTAGACCTAGGTTGCAAATCTCAAAACTAGTTACCTTTCAACTAAAGATCAACTAATTGATGCCAAACCTATGATTTAGCACCTTAGTTACTCCTATCCCATTTGACACCAACAAATCCTAGCTTTCCCATCCATTTTCAACTAAAGGCTTTATGTCATTTTACACCAAAATTGCCTATATATATATATATACCACACCCCCTAGCTTACAAACTCACATAACATACTCACTCACACACACATTTTGGTTAGAAAGAGGGGGAGAGCAAGGAAGAGAAGTCTAGAGAAGAAGAGGGAGGAAGGAAAGAGTTTCTTGTGCAAAGTTGGAAGGTAAGCCACCAACACAACCTTCTCTTCATTCTCTTTCTAATGCATGTTCTAAAGTT